>ML380943.1:720-182557 GCA_005239525.1 Nicotiana knightiana | reverse complement strand
CAGTTTAGTATTTTATAGACTCACTTGATACGTTCAATTCTCTGTGGGATCGACTTTGGGCTTAATACCCCAGATTATATTTGCAGCGCCCGTTTAGTCTTTTTATAAGACATAGTTGAGCGTGATCAGGCATCGAGAAAACTGAGAATCTCATGGTCGGTCGTGGCATCGATCATGCGATCGATATTCGTCAAAGAAAAATAATCTTTAGGGAATGCTTTGTTTAAGTCCTTATAATCTACACATTCTAAGTCTATTTCCCTTTT
Source organism: Nicotiana knightiana (assembly GCA_005239525.1). Classification (NCBI taxonomy): domain Eukaryota; kingdom Viridiplantae; phylum Streptophyta; class Magnoliopsida; order Solanales; family Solanaceae; genus Nicotiana; species Nicotiana knightiana. The sequence goes on along the minus strand of ML380943.1, from coordinate 182,291 downwards.
TAGGGAGTACCACTACGTTTGCTAACCATTCGGGATATTTCACTTCCCGAATGGACCCTATTTTGAGAAGTTTGGTTACCTCGTCCTTGATGAATGCATGCTTAACCTCGGACTGGGGCCTTCTTTTTTGCTTTACTGGACGAAACGGCGGGTCCAAGATTAATCGACGGGTAGTGATTTTTGGTAGTAGGATCTCTGTCATATCGATATGGGACCAGAAAAAGTAATCTATGTTAGCTTTAAGGAAATGAATAAGTTTGTTCCTGAGCTTGGGGGTTAGCCCCGTGCCCAGGTATACCTTTCGTTCGGGATGGTGGTCGATCAACGTGACTTGTTCCAGCTCTTCGATCGTTGACTTGGTGGCGTTGGAGTCATCGGGAATTATGAAGTATCGAGGGATCCAGTAGTCCTCATCCTCGTTAATCCCTTGCTCCTGCAACTGGATCGAGGCCGGTGTCTGTGGTTGCTATTGGGGATCCCACTTTCCCTTCGACTCCGATCTCTTAGCTGATGAGAGTGTCGATACCGGTATCACTTAGTCGACTGCAAACATCATTTTGGTGTAGGTTGTTCCCCGTACACCATTTTTACTCCCTCCGGCGTCGGGAACTTCAGAACTTGGTGAAGGGTCGAAGGTACTGCCCTCATGTTATGGATCCAAGGCCTTTCGAGCAGGGAGTTGTATCTCATGTCACCCTCGATCACATGGAACTTTGTTTCTTGAATGCTCTCGGCTACGTTTACTGGCAAGATAATTTCACCTTTGTTTGTTTCACTCACCATGTTGAAGCAGTTAAGAACTCGAGTTGCAGGCCCAATTTGATCATGTAGGTTATGCTGCTCCACGACCCTCGATCGAAAAATATTGGCCGAGCTTCCTGGATCAATCAAAACATGTTTAACTTGAATTTTATTCATAAAAATAGATATTACCAGTGCGTTGTTGTGGGGTTTTGATATCCCCTCTACATCCTCGTCATTGAAATACAAGGTCCCTTCCAGCACATAGTCCCGAGTTTGCTTTTCCCTCGTGACTGACACCTTGGTGCGCTTGAATACGGGTCCATGTGGAATATCGACCCCACCAATGATCATGTGAATCACATGTTGTGGTTCTTCCTGTTCATTCTTCATGTTTGCATCCCTGTCTCTGAAGTGGTTCTTATCACGGTTGCTCAATAATTCTTGAAGATGACCATCGTTGAACAAACGGGCTACCTCCTCCCTTAGATGTCTGCAGTCCTCCATTCTATGACCATGAGTACCATGGTATTTGCACATTTGATTAGGATTCCTCTGGCCGGATTGGTCTGTAGGGATTGAGGCCACTTGGTAACTTTGACCCGCCCAATGGCCAACACAATAGCTGATGCATCAACGTTGAAGTTGTATTCTGATAGTCGTGGCCCTTCTGTGGGATCGACATTTCTATTGAAACCACTGTTACTTATGAGCCCTTAGGAGTTCTTCCCTCGATCATTTCTTCAATCACTTCGAACGGGGTTGCGTCCAGGACCGTTATTTCTTCGATATCCACCGTATGGTTGATACCGATCTTTGTTCGATCGTGGTTCTCTGTCGTTGTCCCTTTGAATTCTACTGACGGGTCTGTTTGGATAATGAAACTCGAAGGAGATCCCAACTGATCATCCCCGACCCTGATTTTTGACTGGTACCAATTATGCACATCGGCCCAGGTCACAGCTAGATATTCGATTAAATTCTATTTTAACTGTCGTGAGGCCACAGAACTTCGTACGTTCAGTCCTTGAGTAAAATCTTGGATGGCCCAATCATCTGCGACTGGGGGTAGGTCCATATGTTCTATCTGGAACTGAGATACGAACTCTCTGAGCATTTCGTTGTCTTTCTGCTTCACTTTGAATAGGTCTGACTTCCTAGTCTCAACGTTTATGGCTCCGGCGTGTGCTTTGATGAAGGAATCTGCGAGCATGGCAAAGGAATCAATGGAGTTGGGGGGCAAATTATGATACCATATCATCACCCCTTTTGATAAAGTTTCTCCAAACTTTTTCAGCAGAACGGACTCAATCTCATCATCCTCTAAGTCGTTCCCCTTTATTGTGCATGTGTAAGAAGTGACATGCTCATTGGGGTCAGTGGTTCCATTATACTTTGGAATTTCTGGCATGCGAAATTTCTTCAGAATGGGCTTAGGAGTCGCACTTGGGGGGAAAGGATTTTGCATGAACTTCTTCGAATCCAAACCCTTCAGAATCGGTGGTGCCCCCGAAATTTGATCAACTCGGGAGTTATACGTTTCTACCTTTTTGTCATTTTCTTCAATCTTTTTCTCTCCTGATTCAATTCGCTTTGTAAGCTCTTCGAGCATTTTCATAATGGCGGGGTCAGTCTCCGATTCATTCACGTTTAACCTCTCCGATACTGGTTCATCCCTGTGAACAACTTCTAGTGAGGGCTCGGGTTCAACCCTACTCGATGTGCGGTTCTGATTTTGGAGTTGCGCTATGACAGCTTGTTGAGCCTGCAACACTTCAAATATTAGTCAAAGGCTGACTTCGCCGTCTTCGTCGTCCTGTGTATCTTGACCGGATGGTCGAATGTCTCTGTGGATTCTATTCTCGGGTCGATGCCCAGATTTGCATTAGGGCGACATGGGAACTGACGTCGATGGGATCTGCAGTTGGTACTCCCTCGAGGTAGCCTGAGGTACTTCGATCTCTGGGGCGGCTATATTGTCGTTTTCCCATGAAAACCAAGGCCATTGTCGGTGTGTGTGGGTACCATTTGAGAGTTCGACATGCTGATCTTGAAATCAAAAACACTTACAAGAACAAGCGTGAAGCAGTGTGTGTTACAAGAATTAGTACCAGACAATCACTATTATCCTTAGCCCCACGGTGGGCGTCAAACTGTTTACCCTTAACATCGGATAACAATTAAACTTATAAGCGATTTTAAGGATATGTGATTTCACCTAGTATAAATTGACAAATATGATAATTAATGCTAGAAATTGACTGTAAAATGAAGCAAACCAGTGTAGAAATACAATTTGACCCTCGAGCTAGATCACCCTCGAACCGGCTAGAAATATAGTTAAGAAATATGAACTGAACTGAAGAACAAGAGAATTTACGAGAGAAAAATGTTGTATTGCTTTGACATGCGAGAATTAGATGATTACAAATGATTAGAGCCCCCTTTATATAGTAGAGGAATTCTACTTATGGTACAATTCTAAATACAGAAGGAAATTTCATGATTGGCTAAATAATTGTTCTTGATTTGATCTGTTCCGAGATTTTCGCCACAATCCTCACCTGGTCACGGATATCTCGGCTTTCTTTTAGTATGTTATCTTCGGTCTTGCTCGATGTCCATCTTGTTTGATCTCGATCATTACTGGTCTCGATCTTGATTATTACTTCGAATCCCGAGCTCGGAACTGTACCTTCGTGTCTCGGTGGTCTGATATAACACGGAGCTGATCCTCAGCCCAACATCCTGGTCTCGATTAATCAAACAACATCGGGTAAGCCCGATTTTGATAGTGTACATGACTATCTCGTCTAAAAGCTAAAACTGTCATAGTATACATCTCGATTTACATATAATTGTTACTTCAACAGGCCTCAGTTTAGAGTCTTCTCTCTTGTCTTGGTGCCATGCACAATATAGTTTAAATTCTTAAAAGAAAATTATGTGAGAAATAGTGGTGACGAAAGTTCCATTCCGACGCCATTATCGACCTTAAAGATGAAGGTCCGAGGTTGAGATTTGGCCAAAGCTACATCATCCTCGTATCTTCATCGTATTATTAGCTCCAATTTTCTTTCTCAAATGAGTGTTCCAGAATTGTTTACAGTGTTGTCTCCTGAAAAGAGAAAAGTAAAAGAAGAGATTATTAGTTCAAAAGCTTAAATTACAGTGGTTTACCCAGAACATTATGAAGGGAAAAAACTACAAGGATTCATAGCTACTGACTCACTAGCACTAGAAAATAAAGAGAAAATGGAGCGTTAACCTTTCTCTAGTTTTTCTTTATATCTCTAAGTTAGTATATATAAAAAAAAACAAATAATCAGCTTTTGGCATTGACAAAGATGCAAATAAACACATATTCCTAACAACTGGCGTAGCACATACGACGGAAGGCGGTTAATTGAACACCTTTCATCGAAAAATTATACTTTGTAAATAAGAAATTATAATATATATAAATTAAAAATTACTATATTTTATATAAGTATAAAATCTTGAACACCCTTAACGAAATTCTGACTTACTAAAGTTGGTTCTGAAAATTAAGTTCTTTTGTTCCTTTTCAAACTGTTTTCAGCTTAATCCAAAGAGCATAAATAGATATCATTACCCCTAAGAAGCCAAAAAATAATAAAAGAAAAGAAATAATTAACAAGTACATTAACTACAGAAGAAGGCCGTAAACGAAGTTGGGTTACAAGTTTGAACTTTTCAGGTAAAATTAGTAAGGGTCAATTTTACGTATGATCACTGAATACTTTTGTCGTAACTAAACTTTATCGCATAATTAACTATACCAGAAAATTGCTTCGGAATGTCTTGATCCTTGTGTTTCTCATTACTCCATCTAGTTTATTAGCTTTCAAAAAATGATACACAATATGACTATTGAGAAGAGGCATAATTAATGGAATATCTCTCTAAGATGGCTAGCTAGCTTTCAATGGGAGATGCATTGAACTAAAGCTCTTATTTATAAAGAAAATACAAGAAAGTAATGACCACATGTCTCCTCAAAACTTAGTAGTTTTAAATTTGGTGGTTGAAGGCTTATAGGCACGACAGCCACCTTTCTAAGGTAACTATGTCTCAACCACCATATGTAAACAGTCAACTCTAGGGTTCCTCACTCCTTTGCGATAGATCTCGGGTTCAAGTCGGAGAAACTTATGTGTAACAGTCTCGTCCGTTAGTGATATTGTCCACTCTAGGTCTGGGGTCTCACGGGTTTAAAATGTGTCACTAGGGTCTAAGGCTTGTTAAATTATATTCTCAGCATCCCTCTTGTATTTTGCAGATGTAGGACTCTGTCTAAAGCCTGGGGTGTTACATGCACCCCCTCTTATGGACTCAGCGTCCTCGTTGAGGTTTGCTCCGCCTAACCGGGATTTGTCTAAACTCAGTTGAACTCTGACCCGCCATCGGCAAGGCTGACACAAGAGTGGCTCTGATACCATCTGTAATAGCACAGCCCGCTAGTGATAATGTCTGCTCTAGGCTTGTGCCTTCACGGGTTTAAAATGCATCACTAGGGTCTAAGGCTTGTTAACTTATATACCCAGCATCCCTCTTATGTTTTATCGATGTGGGACTTTGTCTAAAGTGTGCGATGTTATATTATGATAGGGAGCATTTTTCTTCTTTAATGTGTGCTAATATAGTGCGAATTTGAATTAGTCAGACTTGTGAGTTTCGAACAGCGCATAGTTTAACCAAAATTATTAATTTGAATACTCTAGGAAAAGGTCTAAGGATTGAACTATAAACGTTGAAGTTATAGCACGTGGGGAGTGAGTAAGAACGTTGTTAGATTATACTAAGTGGAATGGGGTCTTAAAAAAAACTTTAAGGTTATAGGTGAAGAATGTTAAGACGATTATAAATTCTTTTGTCACAATACAAAGAAAGAGACAATATTTTTCATCCTTTCGTTTAAGAACATAACTTGAGGCCTACGGCTAGGAAACAAGTGAAGCTATCATTAAACTAAAGATGACAATTTCCAAATTGGTTTATCAGGTTAGTTTATGAGTTAAATCAAACCACATAAACATTTTTAATTACTCCATTAGATAAATATGCCATCCTTAACTGACAGTGATACTCAATATCACGGATGAAGGCTAACATTTTCTATTGGTATAGAGAGATGTACAAATCAATTCTGCTTTTCGCTTTACCCCCACCTCATTAAGATCATATCGGCATACTTTCTCGAAAAAAAGAGAGCATACCCTTTTGAAGACGCGAATGAGGTGTACAACAACGCCATTTCTGTCCATTGCGTTCTCACGTAAACCGTACGTGAACGTTACCGCTCATACAACTCTCATCCAGCAAGCAGTTAGCGTGTCACCCTCTGTCAGTATTTTAAGTGAATTATTGGGATTGTTCTATCCTTAACTAAAGGTCTTGAATATGAGTCCTGAGAATATAAAACTTCTTGTTAAGAAACGTTTTATCCCCTTAGTAAGCTTATATCCGGCATGAAAGTGGAGACAAATGAGATTCAGATACCAAAAAAGAGAGAGAGAGAAGTTGTTATTAAAATTTGTACTGGATGCGTTTATCGAAATCAACGAGAAATGTTAGCTAATTGGAGTACTTGAGCTTTGATTAATTTAATAAGAACACTGTGGGTCATTAATCAAATAAAGATGGATTAATTTAAAATAAGAACACAGTAAATAGTTGGCATTTCGCAACATTTTGGGCATGATGATATATAGTTATTGAATCTAACATTTTACGTAAACAATCTGATTGTGTTAACTAGGTCAATATTAGACGTAGAATTGAAAAAATGGTTAGGTTTTGTATATACTTAAGCACTATAAAATCCTAACACAAGATTAAACCCGAATCTTCTCTTCCTTTCTTACCACTACAAGGTCAGTTTCCGGTAGGTTTTTGCCAATTACCGATCAATATCGGTCGGTTTTTCCTATTATTTTAGTAGTGTAGTGTTCTTCACTGGCACGATGACATAAGATCGAACCCGATAATCAAATGTGTTACAGTGTTAGTGTGAAATTTCAAACTTGAACTCATAATATTTAAAATTTTGAATTCGCCGCTAGGGAAAATTAGCACTGACAAAGTTGAAACCAGCAAATTGGTGGTAGGTAAAATGTAAAGAAGTGCGACATGCCACGGGGTTACTACAAAGGAAACAGCCTGGTAAAGTACTTACGTAGTTTTGTATTCAATACACCCAACATTCTTTTTCACTCTCTGTCACCCTCTCTTCAACCAAAAAAAAAAAAAATATCATAGATTTCTTTTTTTAACTAAAGAAGAAAGTAAATTGTAAATCGATTGTTCATGCTGGGTATGTAGTTTTGCTGAAGCAATTTCTAAAACTATTTGGACATCAGAATGGACCATTTTGGCAGTACCTGATTACTTACCTAAGAAATTTTCAGTTCCTATACCATATAGGAAATTATATTATCAAATATGTTCATAATTTGTATATTACTTTTCATGCTAATAGTATTTCTATAAAAATATAGACCATGCATTAAATAAGGAATCATTGTAGCTGTAGGCTTCCTTATTTAGGCGCGCTAAAATTGAGGGATTAAATATTCTTCCAAATCTTCTAAACGCAAATCACGCACATTAATCTTCTTCGTCAGTTTCGTTTTAAATTTAGCGTCTCTACATCAAACGCAATTATTCTTCTACAATTCAAAAACAAATTGATTATTCTTCTTCAATTCACAAATCAAAAACGACTAAATCTTCTACAATTCTTTTACATCAAACGCAATTATGTCCAAATCTCAATAATATAAAGCAAAGGAAAAGAGAGCAGCAATTCCACCATTGACAACCATTAAAAAGCTTTGAATTCAAATTTGGGTTTTCAAAAATCACTATTTGTTTGGATTGGGTGTTGTTGCAAATAATTGGGAATATGGTTTGGAGTTTATATCTCAATTTTTAGGGGTTTTGGTGAAGATTAGACTTGGTTTTGGCTAAATTTCGGATTGAAACTCGAAGAAGAAGAAGAAGAAGAAGAAGAAGACATATTGCATAAATTGTAGATAAACTGTAGTTAAATTGTAGAAACTGTATTTTGTTATTTATTTATTTTTCTTTTATTCATTTAACTATTGTATGAAAGTTGAACAACATTGTATACAAAATATATTTAAGTGGTATTATATTGTAGTTGTATATAACTTAGTAAAAATAATATACGAAAATTGTAGATAACTTGTAGATAAGTTGTATAGTATATAATTAGTTGTATGAAAATTATTTTTAGTATGTATAAATCAGATACAAAATATACAAAAGACATATTGTATAAATTTTGTATAAAATTTGTATGTAAGTTTTATGTTATTGTAGTTGTATTTCACTGGGTGAAAATAATGTGTGAAAGTTGTAGAAAATTGTAGATAAATTGTATTCCTCTATAACGAGAGATGTTGGCATATCAAGTAACTTTAGTGTTCCAGACGAACATGCATGAAAATAAAGATAAATTTTGTTATGAACAGTTTGTAGATAATTTGTAGAAACATTGAAATTTTGTATTTTCATATTAATGTTTCAAATGATATGTAGTTCTATTGTAGATTAAATGTAGAAAACAAGCCATTGTGAGTCTTATTTGACTAATTCCTCACATTCAACTTATTCTACAAATTCACGCCTCTTTAAATACAATACAACCATACTTTCTTGAATTTAAAGGTATAGCAATATATATAACTTAAAAAACATCTTCTCCTCTACACAAGTTAGCTCCAAAACAGACGAAGTGGAATAACAAGCTCCCATCAAAACTTTTAACACAAAGAAGAAGACATATTGCAGAAATTGTAGATTATTTGTATTCTGATTGTAGATGCTTTATTTTCTGTTTTCACAAATAAAAAACAGCTAAAACTTCTACAAATCTTCTGAAAAAACGCAATTATGTCAAAAATCTCAATTATACTACAACTGAATGGGAATTAGGATATAAAAATTCAATGTACCCAATTTGTAGATATTTTGTATTCTAATTGTAGATGCTTTATTTTCTGTTTTCACAAATTAAAAAGGACTAAAACTTCTACAAATCTTCTGCAAAAAATGCAATTATGTGAAAAATCCCAATTAAACTACAATCGAATGGAAATTGGGATATTAAAATTCAATATACCCAGTTTGTAGATATTTTGTAGATGAATTGTAGATTAGTTGTATTCTGATTGTAGATGTATTATTTTCAGTTTTCACAAATCCAAAACGATTAAAACTTCTGCAAAAAATGCAATTATGTCGAAAATAACAATTAAGCTACAATTGAATGGGAATTGGGATATTAAAATTCAATGTACCCAGTTTGAGAGAGTATATGTTGTAAAGCCTGAAATTATTTTAGGAAGAAATTTCAATCATCAAAAAATCTAATTATTAAAATATAAGGAAGGAAATGATTAGTAGTGGCTTGGGAGGAAACACATACTAATGTTTCCAGTTTCCAGTTTCCACTCCAACTCAATTATTTTCTTTTTGCCTCTTCCTAGTTGCTTGATATCTAGAACAATTGGTCATCAGTTTGCTCTCTTCTGGACTACCAAAAGTTTTAGTACTTGCAGTAAATTAATCTCTGAAACCTAACTGTCCCTAATTCACAGTCCTTAACTAGACTTGTATACTCTAGTTAAGGTGATCCCACCATACCTCTCGATAGTGGAGTATATCAAATATATGCATCTTTGATTGATTGTGACTTGTGATTCCACATTGATAATTACATAGGAATATTAACTAATAATCAACCTTTGAAATTATATTCTACAGAGCCACTAGCAAATAATATGGTGAAGCTGCAAAGATGATGAGACAATCATTGTGTAAATTCTCTTTAATTTACCTTCTTTTAGCCGAACATTAACACATCAGGAATATAATTAACTTTTTCATAAGTGGATTTTGTTTTAAGAACAGAGATGAAATTAAAGAACTTGTAAAAATATATATGTTCGAATTGTAAAGCAACTTTCATTGTCTAATTGAAATACAAATTAAAGCAACAATGAAGAGGAAGTCCAAAAGCATGTTAACATTATTGGAGTGAATAATTATATATATAATTAAAAAATGGGTCTCATCTCTGTATTTTTTTAGAAGAAGAAGGAATGGAGAAGAGGAAGAAAGGGGAGGGGAAAAATAAGGATGGTCTTAGGAATTAGGGGGAGAGAGAAACGTGGGATATATGGACACCTTTAATTAAGGAGTAAAAAACGTCCAATTAATTAAACCCTTAATTAAGTATGGTATAGAATTGATAATTTGGTATACTAAGTGTAATTAAGTCAAACCTTAAACATTAAGGGTAATAAGGTTTCCTATGTGGTATAGGAATGTAAAAATTTCAAAAAATAAGAACATTTACACCAAACAGTCCATACTCTTTGTGCCAACTACAAGGTCCCAAAATTCTGAAAATTGTAGGCCAAAAAAATATGACATGACATGAATATTTGGAAGGGTGGACTATGTAAGCTACCTAACAAGAGGGAGGGATAGTGTATCTTCTGGGAAAATAGTAGGGTCATTTGGTTTGGCTGGAAAACAAGTTATCCAGAAGTATAACTTGTTGAAATGTATACATTTATTGTATTGTGTTAAATTATCATTTCACTTTCATCGCATATTGAAAGGTTAAAGAATCTATAGGTGTTTGGCCATGCTTTAAAGGTCAAAAGTCGTCATTTTACAGACAAAGAGAACATTCATTTTGGAGAATGTTACAAAAGACATTACCACAAACTTGATCTCTCTCCTTTTTTTTTTTACTTTTGTTCATCTCAGCCCAACAAATACAACATAAAAAATAAAAATTACAAGTAGTTCAACATAGCATGAAAAACTCAAAGAAAGCGTAAGACCCAAGAAACACTGGCTCAAACATAACAATGGCTAAGAAACGCAAACGCTGATTTAAACGCAAACAATCTGCTAGAATAACGCAGGTAAAAAGTTGCAAGTTCAAACACCAAAAAAGTACACTAACAAAAGCAATACATGAGCTTAGCAGATCTAAATAGTATGGCAGCAACTTTACATGAAAAAACACTCGTCTTCATTAGTGTCACAGCATCTTGAATGTCAAATCCTACAAAAGAATTAGTAACAATGTACGACTCCAAGCTCAACAGACTGCATTTTGCTCGCACATTTTCCCTTTTGTGTCTTCGTGTGAGAGCAAAATCCTACCAAAGAGGGATTTGAAGAGAGATTTCTAGTACTCTCACCACAGTTATATTCTCTAGCCTGACATCATGACGTTATCAATAGACTGAAGTGCTTGATTGGCATAAAAGCGAACATCAACATCAGGATCTTCAGCTAGCTCTACTAAACTAGGACGAATGGTTTTCTCCACCACCTATACAATAGAAATTATCGGACAGTCAAATTATAGGAAAACGAGCCATGAAGCTGTTTTTAACAACCAATCTTTGTAGAGTAGCTCACTCATTTTCCACAAGTAAAGCAACTATAAGCAACCAAGAAACAAGAAAGGAGGCGAGGGTTCTTACCGAGTGGTCAACGATAGGTATAAGGGATTGCAACACCTTTGCCACATTAAATTTAATGTTGGGCACTCTGGAATAAGATAAAACTTTCGATTAGATCAAGGACCTGAGGTAAAATACCATTTAAACAATGGGATAGCAAAATCACCTATCCTTTGTTGCAGTAATAACGACAGGCAGCAACTTGGAACAAGTTATCTCAGAGCCCATCACAGGTGCAAGCAATGAAATTGCTCTAAGAATAGTCATTCGATATAAATAATGTGGACTGGTAGTCATATCTAAGACCTGCAGAATAAGACATTTTTAACTGAGAAAACAGAACAAAGTTGATATTCATCATGGCAAAAGCTGGAGCCTAGAAACTCTAAGAGGCCATGGTGAACTATTTTCCTTACCTATTCTCAGCCTAAGAGGTAAAATTCCTAGAAGGGAAAGAATGTGCACCTCTAATTCCTTTCCCAAAATCTTCAGTTATCACCACTCAAACTAGCAGGAGAAAAATAGAAACTGCAACACCCCCTCTTTTCAAGAGTCGATAGGGTGTTCATAATTGGGAGTGGATGGGGAGAGCTACAAGTCAAGAAAGTGCTGAAGGATATCAAGCTTATACAGCTCCCAGTGCAGAAGAGCATTATTTTCTGTCTTCATACTCAATATAGGGAAACAATGAAGAACTAGCAACTTGAGGAGGACACATATGGATATGCTGACTAGCAGATTAGAAGAAATAACTCTGTTGTCATGTGTATGGGATAAAAGCCTGAATTTCCCAAGATTCATGGGATTGAAGATATCAAGACACCTACTTTGCACTTAAAAGATAATAAGTTGCTGACCAAGTATTTGACCAACAAGATCAGCCATGGAAGAGCTAGGCCTGGAGGGTTGGGGAGGACAATGCAGATAGTTTGAATAACTTTATTGCAACTTCACTGTTTTAAGGGATTGAAGATAGAATCAAACTATTTGGAACTTCAATACCAAGCGATATAAATAGTTGACCAAACTTATGGTTGACAGAACCACCATGATAAAGCCAGGCCTCAGGATCGGGGGAGGGCATGCAGATTTTACAAGAATTTTGGCGCAAAGATGCATAAACTTCAAGCCTATCAATAGAGATCAATTCCATCCTTATACCCCTGCTACTGAGCCTTGGGTCCCATAATCTTCATGTAGTAAGAGAAGATATATCTCATGACTCCCTGACCTAGTAATGATTTTTAAAAAGATATCATGCAAGAGAAATAGCATTCCAAATTGCAGACGTCAAGCAAACCTGAGGAATTATATGTTGCATTGCCCACTCTGGACCAAATTCCTCTGCAAGACGCTTTAAGTTATTAGCAGCAGCATCTCTGATCGAATAAACCTGCATCACAGGATCAGCAAGGAAGATATCAGAGGCATAAATATTGTCCCATCAAATGATTGGTAAAAGCAACTGCCTTCTCCCATTCATCTATGGATAACAGAAAAAACATAAAGGTAATTATCATGGAAGTGTTGGTGTTAATTCCACTCCGGGAAATACCCCGACTCATTTTTATTTGCAATAAGAAAGAAAGTGAAAGAGGGAGTCGTGTGAGAAAGATAAATTTAACCACCACGTAGGAAATTTTATCGCCAAAGTTTTCAATGAAGCTGCTCATGTAAAGATCAAAGTTTTGTTCTTCTTCAGTTCTACATGAATATCTAACAGCCAGGTTATCGCATACCAACCTTGTCCTGTAACCATTGCATACAAAGAGCACCAAGCTTATCATCAAAAAACCCTATGCCCAATTGACTTGCCAACAGAGGTATGTATTCTATTATAGCAAGACGGACTCGCCAATGCCTGTCCTCTGCCAGCTCAACAATAGCTGGTAATAGAGATTGGGATAATAAATCAATCCCAATTACCTGTGACATTCAGAAAATTAAGAGTTAGAGAAGAAATAACCTAAACTAAATAATAATAATAATAACAACAACAATACATAAATCCAAGAGTTGCGAAGCGCAAGGAACCAATGCAAAGTGCAGGCAGCTAAAAGACAATGACTAAACAAAGAGAAGCTTGATATCGAACTTTACTAAATGGAACAGAAATTCAAGAAAAAACTGAAGTTACATAAAACAGAACCCAAACAATCTTCATGATCTTAAAATGATCCCGTAAAAGGAGTAATCGCCTTTCACTCAAGTTTCCTGTGCAACAATTTCTTGCAAAAACAAATCTCGAGCAAGTGGGGAAAAAGAAATTAAAGCACATCTCATCCACACCTCCAGCACAAATGATTCCTAACTAGCTAGGTCTACAGCTCTTATCAATACCAAAGATGAAGTTGCTGAACATATATATCCCAGAACTCAAAGAAGAAAATAAATATTATGGAACAAAAAAATTGGCATACCAGATAGGATGTTAGAGGACTTAGATTGCCTTCTTTATTTTAGGAGTTCATGCATCACTAAAATACACATCACAATATATAGCATACCAATTTCCAAAATCAAGCAGCAGACAGTTTACTAGTCTCATAACAAGTGCCACCCATAAGAAAAATGTGTGCATCACTAACCAACCTGATTGACTTGATCAAGCTTGCTAATGATGTTCAGGCGCACATCAGGAAACTCGTCCTTCAGAAGGGAAAGAAATATTGGAAGAAGATGTTCAATGGTTGCATCCTGCATAAGATGCACAAACAGAAGTCAAGTTATGTCATAGGCAAATCTTTAATGCTTCAATCAAACAAGGATGTAAATTGCATGATATGAAAAGTTTTTCTACACTAGCTTCATAGTTAGCTTGCCTCCTAGCTAGTTCCATCAACTAACAGAATATGATCTGTAACTAGAATGCATCATGAAACCCAATCCTGTGTACTATTGATGCAATCATTCATAACTAGGATAAAGAAGTATGGGCCAAGGCAGATGGGCAAGTTTGGGTACCTCCAACCACTCAGTAGTCATTGAAGAATTTAAGTTTTTTATTACTATTCAACGGTTTCTCCAAAAATTTAGGATTATTAAAGAAATCACATACCACACTTCGTACACAGTTCAAAAACCTAATGCTAAGTTCTTCCCCATGGCATTCATATATATGACAGATATCACAGTAAATTCCAGACTTTTCCAACAATGCAACTACCATAAGTAAACACGTGATAAATATTTTCCTCATCCAGAAGCTAATAGACCTCACCTTTCCCAAAACAGGAGCCATCCCCATTATAACAGAAGCCAAAGCAGATCTGACATGCTGTGAAGAGTCTGATGATAACTCCTACAACATTTTATCAAACCCAGATACATATTAGAGGACCAATAGGAACCCAAAATGAAGCTCCTAACAGGAAATCTATCGAGCATATACCTTCACACAGGGAAGAATATGCTGAATAGCTAGCTCGGGACTAAGAATCCGACAGAATTTGGTGACTTTTCCTGCAGCAGCTATGCGAACTTCAGCTTCATTATCTCGAAGCAAACGGACATAGGCAGGCACCAAATCCGTCCTAAATCATGGTCAGACAAAATCAGCCATCTGACAGCAAATATTTCTAATTTTCAGAAACAAAAGGTTTGTTGGAAGAGAGCATGATTAATTGGCAGAAAACATACATAAGTATGAACAGCATATTCCTCTATGATTAAACCCTTATGACTCAACAGTCCAACCATCGTAATGAATAGCACCTTTAGGGACTAAAGTATATTGCATGTTTCAAAATTAATTCTTTTACTCTAATACAGTGATGATACATTTGAAAAATCCTTGGTCAAAACGAAATGCATACATTCCTAAACTACCACAAACTTATTTCATGGAGCTCCAGTCAATTGTCCTTCTCATTATTCATCAACAAAATGCTATCAAAGAGGCTAGCAAGAAAGCCCATAAAAGGAGCCTTCAGGACAAGAATGTTCTTGTTATATCCACTAGACCAAAAGAACTCGGCAAGCAGTTAGTACCTCAACTACTACTTTCTTTTACTTTTCTTTCTTCTTTTGGTGGGGGGAGGGGTCCACATTCCCCAGAATACAGAGCTTGACAACCAAGTTAGGAGCCAAAGTATTGACTAATGACAACAAGACTAAACGTGACTCATAACGTGATAGAAGCAGCTCAAAATGAGTCAGCAATAACAAATCACTTCATTCCACCAAATCTACTTCACAAAAGGACAATTAGGTCAACAAGTAGTGCATAATGGACATATGAAAGTATTTGCTAATCCAAGTATGTGGAAAGTTCAACATATCAGTTAAAGCTTTGAATTACCCTGCCAACAATGCAATTCCCCAATTTAAAGATTTAAATTAATTAAAAACAACCAAAAAATGATAAGAATCGCAGTATAATAGAATGGACTCCATAGATAGACATCATATGGGTAAACATATTCACAGAGTATCACATATATAAGTTGAGAAAATACCTAGTGGGCTCAGGCCCTACAGCTTCACATAGTTCATACAACTGGTTAGCAACCATGTACCGCACACGCCAAGACTTGTCCTGGTTATTAGAAGGAAAAGGCATGCACATATAAACAAATGAAATTTTCTTCCAAATTAGGGAATTTCTTAAAGACAGGATAATACTAGGACTTAATATTTTCAGAAGACTTTAACAATAAAAATCTAATGCAAGTTTTTTATCAAGGCTAAACTAATATAGTGAATCACTGCCAAGGTTTAATGCTTCAGTTTTAGTCCTATTTTACATATATTTTACTCCTATAGGTCTCCAGTAGTTTCCACTAGCAAGTGCAGCCAGGTGCACCAGTGCAGTGTGCACAAGAGCTTTTGAAATCATATCTTGACAAGTGTTACTATGTTAATACATGTTAGTACTCTTTCATACTGCAAACCAAGAGAAAATGTCAAAGAACTGTAATGATGACCCATCATATCATATATCCTGTAAGTTTAATTTGGATTAGCTTCACTTTAACTTGACAAGGTGTCTTTCCAACAACCAAGCGATAAAGGCTTCACCAAAACATGCCTACTCAAGCCATCCGTCCATGTTCCTTTTCTCATCCCCCTACTCTGCCAGTTGTGAAGTAGAGTAGACAATCTTCTAAAATATAATTATGATCTTCATCATATTTCAGACAACTTCACCTACTCTCACCCTATGCTGCTTATCTAAAAGCTTCGTATGAAGAGGGGCTAGGATTTGAATACAAGGTTCGTTTCCATATCACATACATAGAGACATTCAGAAAATTTAAGGGTCATACCTCTGCATGAGAAACAATCACTCGAGACAAATGGGATGCCAAGAGATATAATGTTTTTAGACGAAAGATGATAACTATTAGAAAATTAAGTTGCTAACGTGTCACCGTAGCTCAATCAACAGAATTTGATAAAAATAAAAACATAAGAAAAGAAAAGAAATGAACACAAGAATATAAAGCAAGATACAGGACTCCAAACACGATCTAAAGGATAGCAGATAAAAGTTGACAGAATACCTGAGAGAAGTTGACAATGACAGGCAGGATATGTGCCACACAATCCTGGGGTTCCAGCAGCTTGCCAAGTGCAGCACAGCCCTCAACAGCTAATAAACGTACAGAATCCTGATCTGAAATCAAAAGACATTAGATAAATGAACAAACAACTCATTCCAGTCTAAAATGCACACCAAAAAAAAATTCAGATTTAACCAAAAAAAGAAAACATTTTATTGCCATAAGCAATGGGCTATAAGAAGTAAAACTGACTTGAAAAGCAACAGCTCTATGAAGTAACATTAATTTAAAAAGCATTGGAAGGGAGAAATTTAGATAGACTCTCTCTAGTCATAAGTTGCAAAATATTAGTAGATATATTACCATCCTGTGTAAGATCATCAAATATTGACATGATATCACTCTTGAGGTAAGCAGATTCAACGGTAGCAGCAAACTTCCCCAAGTTTGTGGCAGCCGACCTTCGCACCATAGGCATGTCGTCTTGACACAATTGACTGTAAATCGACCGAAGTTCCGCCTTCAACATCTCTGGGGCACTTGAGTAAGCAATATGAAAGAGTCCACAAGCTGAAACTCTAGCTGTGAACCATTCACCGGCTGCAAGCCTCTAGCGATTGGAAAGAAAAGAAAGACATACACAAAAGTAACATAAGCATTTTAAGAAATCGTGAACCATGATGTTAAGTACTCCCTCTGTCACAATTTATGTGATGGTGTTTGACTGCGGACATAATTTGAGAAAGAAAGACTTCTGAAATTTGTTATCTAAAACAAGCTCCAAATTATCTCATTAGGCATAAAATAGAAATTTTAAAGTTACATTATTTCTGGTCATCAAAAACAATTATACATTATTTCCAAATATAGAAAGTTGTCATTCTTTTTGGAACATACTAAAAAGGAAATACCATCAAATAAATTGTGGCAGAGGAGTAAAAGATTGCATATATATATAACCCATGTTCATAGTTTCACACATTGGAAGTATATTAGGGATTGCAAGTAAGTAAAAGGTATTTGTATGTTAGTCCAGCATATTCCATTTTTTTCGTAAAAGATTGCATATATATATAACCCATGTTCATAGTTTCACACATTGGAAGTATATTAGGGATTGCAAGTAAGTAAAAGGTATTTGTATGTTAGTCCAGCATATTCCATTTTTTTCATGATGAATAATGGGTTTAAGTACTGTGCATTGACGGAATATTTACACCATAAGATCACGTAAAATGTAATTGCAGGTAACTCTATTCAATAAGCATTAATTGATAACCTAAAATAGATGGTTAATAACCAAATATAAAAGGATGATGGTAAAAAAAAGTACAATGCCAGCGGCAGCGCATACAACTTAAATCAATGAATAAATACGAAGCAAACAATAAGTAATAATCGTAGCCAAACCTTCACGAGAGGGACGAACCAATCGACCAAATCACTCTCCCTCATCTGAGATCCAATTCTACACAACGACTCCACGGCCTTATCCCTCACACAAGTCTCCTCAACAGTACAAAGAGTCTCCAAAGGCGGGAGCAAGACATGAGCATGCTCTACACCTCCAACATAAGGAATAAACACACCAAGCTCTTCAGCCATTGCCAATAACACCTCATCATCATCATCATTGTTTTCACTCAAAAACGGGATCAATTCCTTCCGAGTTCTTTCCTCACCAAGTGCACGTGCAATAGTGGATAGCCTCCTAATTGAATTCAACCGTAATTGTATATCATCGTTCTTAAGTTCATCTATTAACACGGCTATGGGGTACAATGGCTCATCTACCATTGCCATTCTCTCGAGTTTTTGTTACAGCTGCAAATAGATCCAAAAAAATCACAAATTTATCTAAGACACACAGATCTAAAAAAAATAAACAATATTCAAATCTCTAACTCTTAGATCTGAAGAAAAATTGAAACTTTTGAGGCACACTTTTTCTGTTTACTAAGGAAGATGATAACAAAATGGACGGAGAGGCGGAGGAAGAGAGACTTACTGGTAAAATGAGCTGCCGCCTGTTGCCTGAGATTCGACGGTTGGATTTCGTCGAAATCTTGAGAGAGAGAGAGGAGAGAGAGAGAGGAGACGGTGAGAGGGAGATATTTGGTTATTGATGAAATGAGAATGTAGTGTTTGGATGGGTCGGTTTAATTTAGGCCCAAGAAGATGCCTCGGGCTCGAAGATGGCTAAGGGCGAAGTGCATAAATAGCCATTTTAGGATCCGTATTTAAATAATAGCCAATATTCACAAAGTCTTTTTAATTTAGTCGTTTTATAATCAAGGCGGGTCTAAAGTTGATAATCACGGGTCTGAAGTTTTTATTATATTGAGAAAATAAATTATATACTATGTATATCCAAATAAATAATATTTTATACTAATAATATTTAATTTATACTTCATAATATACTTATTAAGTAAATAAATATTTAGTGTATTATACAAATTACATAATATGTATAATAGGTAAATGTTATAAAGATCACTTATTCATCCAAGTTTGCACTATTACACAAGCATTCATATTTATACCACCAAATAAAATTTTACCATAATTGAAATAGAGAGAAAGTATGTACCAATAAAACCGTAATTTTATTATTAGATTTGAAACTGAAACCTTTTAGTTTTATATTTAAGGAAATGAACACTTTAGATGGGTGATTGTAGGTAAAGGTTTAAAGCTTTCTTCTAAAAATATAATTTTTAGTTGCCTTGTACGTAAAATATCTATTGCTTCAATGTTTATGAAAATTTCTCTTATGTTTTGTCTATTTATGTTTTTTGCCCTTTTATAATTGACAGAACCCAACTCTAGATAAGAACACCAAAAAATACTCCATTTCCTCATGCTCTAGGCGTACGTTAGTTAATGTACGCCGCGTGTAATAGCCATAGAGAAAGGGAGAGGCAGGGGACGTGGTCGACCTACAAAACATCCATTAACTACTCTTGTAAGCTCAGCGGTAACTGGAAATCAGCCATTGATGGAGAAAGAAACACCAGAAGCAACTCCACCTCCGTCAGTTTGGAGGTGTTGCATGTTAATTTGGTTCTACTTCGAATCATCCTGGCATCTTTAATAGTCTAGATCTAACTTCTCCAATGACAATTGGTCATTAGCAGCCTCTTCGACAGTAACAGCCAATGCAACAGTAAATTTGGTCAATCTAGCTCAAAATCAAGTAAACACCCTAGGCTCGTCGGAGAAATCAGTTGTAGCAAAGGTGGTGATAGCAAATGAAACGGCACCTAAAGCTCTATTTACAACTTTGTTTCAGAAGAATCGATTTGCTATGAATGGTATGTCGCTTTCCTATATTCCACCGCAAATTGTTAATGGCCAACCTATGGTTCAATTAGACAAATCAGAGGTAGAAGAGGAAGATAACGAGTGGAGGTGCGCATTAACTGCATATATCTTAGGGGATGGACCAAGGTATAATGCGATGAAGCGGTACATCAATTTGCACTGGTCCCAAGTTGCTAAGCCTGAATTGCTTTACCATGATGAAGGCTATTACATTATTAGATTTCAAATCATTGCAGATACTCGATAAATACTATGTGTTGGTCCTTACTCAATAGCTAATAAGCCTATCATACTAAAACCATGGACTACTGACTTTGATTTCACGAAAGAATTTCCTACTGTTATACCATTGTGGGTCAAATTTCCTAAGTTGCCTATGTCATGTTGGAGAGTTGGCTCACTCAGAAGAATTGCTAATGTAATTGGGACCCCTGTATTTGCTTATGAGTGCACTATTAAGCAGACTCGGGTATCCTTTGCTCGACTGCTTATTGAGGTTAATGTTACAACAGAATTGCCAACTGAAATTGTGATTATGGATCCTACTGGAAAGAAGTTTTTGCAAGTTGTTACCTATGACTGGAGACCAGTTTATTGTGACAAATGCTTGGTTGTGGGACACAAGTGTTCCAATCAAACACAACATGTGATGTAGCAGCCCATCCAGCCTAAGAAAGCAAAGAGTAACAAGGAGATCATACAGGAACGGAGAACCAAAGGACTTGTACCTAATGCACCTGGTCCTCAAAATGTAACCTCATATGAGGCTCAACAACAAATTGGCAACAAAGTGAAAGTTGTAGATCATATAGGAACAATAAAGGCACCTGATCATAATGAGATTAATAATCACCAAATCTTGGTACCTGTAGCCGAGAGGCAGGATGAAAAAGGTAAAGAAGTGCAAAGACCTGAGCTTAATATCATCAACTTCCCACATTTGACTCCCATCACAGTGAGAAATAGGTTTGAAGTCGTATCAACAAGCAGATATGAGGTGCACATTCCACTTGGGGATAGAGGTGGAACTAGTATTCAACAATGATGAATTGGTTGTTCTGGAATATAAGGGGTGTAAATAAAAGGTATAAACATAAGGAGGTTAGGGAGTATATTAGGGGAAATAAAATCAAGCTAGTAGGTCGTGTAGAAACTAAAATGAAGGAAGGGAATGCTCAAAAGATCTCAAAAGCTATTGTTTTTGGATGGAGTATACTGAAAAACTATAATGATGATAAGAATGGAAGGATTTGGTTACTATGGGATACTAGTCACCTCATTGTTACTGGTATTAAAGATGATACTCAAATGATACATTGTCAGGTAAAAAGTAGGAGAGGTGATATAGATTGTTTACACTGTAGTATATGGTTACAATGGCCTAGAACAAAGAAGAGTTATCTGCGATAACCTACAACTACTATCAATGAGTATTACAGTACCATGGCTAATAACTGGAGATTTCAATTCAGTACTATATCCCAATGATAGACTATCTTGTAATCCAGTAAGCTACTCATAAATTCAAGAATTTGTTGCTTGCCTCCAACATACAACACTAACAGAACTACCATAGAAGGGTGACTATTATACATGGTCTAAAGCAGCCTGGAGTAGATAGAGTCAGCAGTAAATTGGACAGAGATTTTGACAATTATGAATGGATGATGTCATTGGGTAATGTGAAAACAAATTAGTCTCAAATTTCAGACCATACTCATATGATATTAACACTATCATCTTCAACATGGGCTAGTAGAGTGCCTTTCAGATTTTTTAACATATGGGCAACACATGAAGATTTTTCTCAAATAGCGGCTAGTACGTGAAATTCTCATAATAATCAAGGAACTTTGAAATCAGTGTGGACAAGACTGAAAGACCCAAAATCTGCTTTGAAAGCTTTAACTCTAGGGAATTCATGAGTATCACTCAGAGAATTGAGAAGGCTATAATAGATCGGAGGGTCATCCAAGAATAGATTTCACTGAATCACAATGAAGCTTTATTAGATATGGAGAAGAAAACACTACTCAATAGTGAGAAGTGGTCCTTAATTGAAGAGAGTGTCCTGCAACAAAAAGCTAGATCAAGATGGATACAACTTGGAGATTCCAATTCTAAGTACTTCACAACAGTAATGAAGGATAGAACTCAAAGGAAACAGATTACAAAATTCACAACACTACTAGGAGACAAGTTGACTGACCCTGAAGCCATCAAAAGAGAGATTATGGACTTCTACAAAAGTCTAATGGGATCAACTGTCAATTCTTTGCCTGCTATCAACAGATCATACATGAAGAATGGTCCTACATTGTCTCATCAGCAAAGAGTTGATCTCTGTGCAGAGGTAACTAACCAAGACATTGTTGAGAGTCTTAAAGCAATTGGTGATAATAAAGCTCCAAATATTGATGGTTTTAATGCAATCTTCTTCATAAAACCATGGGACATTATCAACACTCAGATCACAGATGCTATAAAGGAATTCTTCTCAACTGAAAAGATCTATAAGGCGATAAACCGCCATTGTTACATTAGTTCCTAAAGTGACTATGCCTGCCACAATCAAAGAATATAGGTCAATAGCTTGTTGTTCAATCCTATACAAGATTATATATAAGATCTTGGCTTCCAGATTGTAGAAAGTCATGCCATTCATCATTTGTGAAACTCAAGAAAGTTTCTTTCCTATCAGAAAGATTGCTGACAATGTCATCCTAGCTCATGAACTAGTTAAATCCCAAACTAGGGCTCAGATATCACCTAGGTGTATGATAAATATTGACCTTCAAAAAGCGTATGATTCAATAGAATGGATCTTCTTACAACAAGTGATGGAGGAGATTGGTTTTCCTGACAGATTTACCAAATGGATAATGGAATACATCAAGACAGTCAACTATATTATCCTTGTGAATGGAGAAACCATAGAACCTTTAAATGTTGCTAAGGGTCTTTGACAAGGAGATCCTATCTCTCCTTTTCTATTTGCAATAGTGATGGAGTACTTGATCAGGTCCCTCTATGAGCTTAAGAAGGAGCCTACATTCCAGTACCACCCCAGGTGTAGGAAACTAGACGTAACTCATATGAGTTTTGCTGATGAACTCTTGTTGTTTGCCAAAGGTAATCTATCCTCAGTGGTCACATTATACAAATGCTTCTCTCAGTTCTCTGAGGCATCGGGTTTGCAGGCTAATTTGGGTAAAAGTTCAGTGTATTGTGGTGGGGTGAAACAAGATGTGAAGAAGCAGATTTTGGATCACCTGGGATTTGAACAAGGATCCTTGCCTTTCAAATACCTAGGCATTCCTCTATCTTCAAAGAAAATAGCTCTCATACAATGGCAGTATATGAAAAGATCACAGCCAAGATCTCTTCATGGACTACTAAAAAGCTATCTTATGTTAGTCGTATGCAGTTGGTTCAATATGTTATTTTTGGTATTCAAGCTCACTGGGATAAATTGTTCATCTTGCCTGCTAAGGTATTGAAAATGATTGAGGCACTCTGTAGAAGCTACATCTATGTGACAACCCGAAATTCTCACCGTCGGGATCGAGATGGCGCCTAACAGTTCACTTGTTAGGCAAGCCAATGGTAGAATATTTTTTTACTGTCTGAATGAAATTATACAGCTAAAGAAAAGATTATGGGGACTCCAGATGCTGCGGGCGCTGAATAGCCGTACCTCAAGTCTCTGTAGATATCCGATCTGAGCTCACTAATGACCGCTACTGGGACCGTCTCCAAAATCTGCCCAATGTGCAGAGTGTAGTATCAGTACAACTGACCATATGTACTGGTAAGTGACAAGCCTAAACTCTACGAGGTAGTGACGAGGCTAAGGCGGTACATCTATACAAAAACCTATAAGCAGTATATAAATAATAGAATAATAGAAAATACAAAATAGAACCACACAACCAACTGAAACCGATACCCACAGTCTCTAGAGTGAACCAGTGTTGTCCAGAATTTACCAATCCTTACTATATCAGATAATGAAAGAAATGTCGGAAAGAAATACAGTTCAAGAAAATAGAAACATATAGTTTTGTTGCGGCGCGCAACCCGATCCCACCAGACATCACAAAATTCTCCCTTATTCCTTCATAACAAATACAATAAAAGTAAATAATATATATGTTGCGACGCAACCCAATCCCACCATATATCAATATCAATAGAATAATTCGCCATTATTCCTCTTTATCAATCCTCCCTTATTCCTCATGTTGCGGCGTGCAACCCGATCACACCGTATAAACATATTCACCTGTATTCCTCCTTATCAATCCTCCCTTATTCCTCTGTTGTGGCGTGCAGCCCGATCCCACTATATCAGTACCAAACACTCAATGTACACAGTCAATTTACAGTCTAAATCACAAGGCATGTACGATAAATAAATACCAAATAGAACCAAACAAAGGAAACCTTGATCATATCAACTCTACTCAAATAATACTACAGAGCGAGACCAATCCAGCAATTTACAATTTTAAAGATACAACAAGTCAAATTAAGCAAATAGCAGGGATTAGGGGACCTATGAGAACAACTAACATAGCTAGTATGAGAAAATGTTGATTAACACGTAACAATTAAGCATGGAAGCATTTAGAGCATATGACAATTTAGACAGGAAACGAAACAATAAAAGGAAAGCAGTAAATCAAGGAAAACAGATAATTTGGCGACGTATAAGCATTCACCACCTCGGATATACGCTGCTCACATGGATTTCACATAATCACATAATCCTAGGGTTCCTAATTCCCTCAAGTCAAGGTTAGACACAACACTTACCTCGATCCACATGCCACTCACCGCTCAATTACCACTCTTTCTCTAGTTTCCACCTCCGAACCACTCGTATCTAGTCATAATTAACTTAATAACATCAAATATTGCTAAAGAAATTAATTTCAATACATAAATTTAGGTTTTCCAACATTTCCCCCAAAAGTCAAAAATCGACCCCGTGCCCACTTGGTCAAAACTCGAGGTTCGGACCAAAATCCATTCACCCCGAGCCCGAATATGAAATTAGTTTCCAAATCCGACCCCAAATAGAGGTCTAATTTCTAATTTCCCAAAATCCCTAATTCTAACCAAACCCCCAATTTCTACCAAGAAATTTTTAGATTTTAGGTTGAAATCTTGTAAAATGAAGTGAAAGATTGAAAGAAATAAGTTAAGAATCACTTATCTATGATTATGGGAAGAAATGGTCTTTGAAAAATCGCCTAGAGGGTTTTCTTGCTTTGAAGGTTTTGAAAAATAAGAAAAATCACGTCTAAGTCAAGACTTATCAGCTGCAGATATCAGCTTTTGCGAAGCTCGCAAATGCAAGAAAAATATCACAAATGCGAACATTTTGTTCGCAATTGCGAACCTTGGATTCCACAAACACGGCCCTATCCTCGCAAATGCGAGACTACCCAGTCCCAGCCCATGCTCACAAATGCGATGCTTCTTCCCCGGATGATACAAAATGGTGATATCATAGTCTTTCAATAGCTTCAACCACCACCTCTGCCTCAAATTGAGATCCTTTTGCTTGAACAAAAAACTGAAGGTTGCGATGATCTGTGAAAACCTCACATGACATGCCATAAAGATAGTACCTCTAAATCTTCAGCGCATGAACAATGGTTGCCAAATCTAAATCATGGACATGGTAATTCTTCTCATGAACCTTCAATTGCCGAGATGCATATGCAATCACCCTACCCTCCTACATCAATACTGCTCCAGGTCCAATATGGGAGGCATCACGATATATCGCGTAAGATCTTGAACCTGATGGTTACACCAACACCGACACTGTAGTCAAAGCTGTCTTGAGCTTTTAAAATCTCTCCTCACACTTGTCCGACCATCTGAACGAGGCACCCTTCTGGGTCAATGGGGCTGCTATAGATGAAAACCCCTCCACAAATCGACAATAATAACCCGCCAAACCCAAGAAGCTCCTGATCTCCGTGGCTGAAGTGGGTCTAGGATAGTTCTTGACTATCTCTATCTTCTTAGGATCTACCTAAATGCCCTCTGTTGATACAACGTGACCCAAGAAAGCGATTAAATCCAACCAAAACTCGCACTTCAAAAATTTAGCATACAACTGATTGTCCATCAAAGTTTAGAGCAATCCTGAGGTGCTGCTCATGCTCCTTCCGACTGCGGGAGTATATCAAGATGTCATCAATAAACACAATCACAAAAGAATCTAAATAAGGCTTTAACACTCGGTTCATCAAGTCCACAAATGCTGCTGGGGCATTGGTCAACCCAAAATACATCACTAGAAACTCATAGTGCCCATACTGCGTCCGGAAAGTTATCTTAGGGACATCGGATGTCCTAATCTTCAACTGATGGTAGCCAAATCTCAAATACCTTGGCACCCTGAAGCTGATCAAATAAATCATCAATCCTCGGCAATGGATACTTGTTGTTGATGGTGACTTTGTTCAACTGCTGATAATCTATACACATCCTCATAGACCCATCCTTTTTTTCACAAACAAAACTGGTGCACCCCAGGGCGAGACACAGGGTCTAATGAAGCCTTTATCAAGGAAATCCTGCAACTGTTCTTTCAACTCTTTCATCTGGCTAGGCCATCCGATGTGGCAGAATGGAAATGGGCTGAGTGCCTAGAGCCAAATCAATACAAAAGTCAATATCCCTATCGGGTGGCATCCCCGGCAGGTCTGCACGAAATACCTCTAGAAACTCACAAACAACAGGCACATAATCCATAGAGGGAACCTCATCATTAGAATCACGAACATAAGCCAAATAGAAAACACCCCTTCTCGACCATACGTCGAGCCTTCATATAAGAAATAACCCTGATGGTAGGATGGCCGGGAGTCCCTCTTCACTCTAATCGAGGCAACCCTGGCAAGGACAATGTCACTGTCTTGGCATGACAGTCCAAAATAGCGTGATAAGGTGACAACCAATATATACCCATTATAACATGGAAATCTACAGTATCTAAGAGCAGAAGGTCTACACTGGTCTCAAGACTCCTAATAGTTACCATACACGAACGATATACACGAACTACGATAATAGCATCCTCCACAGGTGTAGACACATATGTCGCGCCCCCTTTTTCTCGCAAAATCAGGTTTCAACATTTTGACAACTCTTTTTGAGAGAGTAGGGAAAAGGAATTGGTTGTTAGAGTCGCCACCTAATGGGGATTAAGGTGTGTTAGGGCACCTATAGCAAATAACTCAGATTATGCCAGTGTGCATCACCAGAGATCGAGTAAGGGCTCAAATTACCTTGAGGGAAAGGTGTTAGGCACCCCCCGAGGTCCACAACAGTGGGTCCCGGCCGAACTTAAATTATGCAAATTAGTGTAAGAAAGCGAATAAACTACTTAGAAGGGATGGGGGCCTAAATTTTTTAGCATATAGGATCATCATGTGCAACATAAATAATACTTTGTAACTCCCCTAAGACAGGGGTGTTACTCATATTATTCAACGGGCACAGACTATCATCTTTTGCTACCCGATTACTATCTTTGAGTTTTTACCTAAAGTGCTCTAGTTAATTCTAACTCGTGTCCTATACGTGCACTACTCGTCCCTTACCTAAGGCCCTGGAGGCATTGAGACCTCTATTTAGGATGGTTCTAGACTAGGCCTAAGTTGCTCAAATTGTAAAATACTAGGCGACAAACAAAAACAGTTAGGACTTTTCAAATAAAGACAAATATGGGCTCAAGTTAACCTCCACATATAAACAACAAATGCACGCAACTGATTAGCAGGTTTTATTAATCGTAGAGTCCTATAGGCTGGATATCTATGTGATGTTGAACATGCAAGCAGTCGTATGTAGAATCAGTTTCTTAATGCGAGTATTAGGACCTACATGTATATTTTCCTACTGATTTTAGCTTAGTACAATATCATGGGCATTTCATATGATAATGAATAATAGCAAATCACAAGCAGAAGTCCAGAATTATAATTAATCCTGTAGGCATGCTACCTAAGTGATTGACAGTGATAATCGTATTCAGAATTAGTTAATAGAATTCTATAGGCGTGATTTCTACGAGTGTGCTGATTATAACCCTATAGGCATGATTTCTAAGATTTAACATAATTTAATCCTATAGGCATGATTTCTAGAATTGAACTGATTTTTAATCTTATAGGCATGATTTCTAGCATTAAGCAGCATATGAGCAGGGATTTACACACACTGAGCCAGAAAACAATTAAACCAAGTATTGGTTCTATAGGCATGGTTTCTAACACACAATTATTGGATAAATTGATACACCTAAAGGCAGGATTTCCAACAGATCATAGCGTTAGTCCTATAGGCAAGATTTCTAGTATGTAAACACAATATATAACCTATACCATTTCAACAAACATGATATGAAACTTGTAAGCAGAAATAACAACACAAATAGAGACCCTATAGGCAGGATTTCCACCCGACTTTGCAAATGAAAATAATAAACCCTTCCCAATTTTACTAAATACCCCAAAATTATTTGTTACAAAATTATTACAGACCAGGTTAATGAATGAATTACAAGATAAAATAACTATAGAGAGCCTATGATAGGCCCAAATGCACATGGGCAAACCAGTCCTTCAACCCATAACAGCTCCAAGACTCATTTACACAGGTACAGAACAACCAGTGGTGAATGATTCACCCATAGCACATGGAACCCAGATCTCTAGTGTGTCAAAGTTCCCAAGGGCTTCAACAACACAGGGTAATGCTCACACTAGAGAACAAATGCTCAGAAATAGTTCAAGAAGATTAGAAACCAAACCGTAGTGTGTTAGAGTTCACAAGGGTCTCATATGGACCCCAAGCAGTGCTCGCACTGGGAAGGTTACGGACAGAACCTAAAGGACCTAAGAATGGGGATTTAAGGTAGCATAAGCAACACATAAAGGAGGCAATGGTTTAAGGGACATATTTTAAAACATGTTTGATTTAGGAAGCCAACACAACATAGTTCAAAACAGAGAATAGTAGACAGCAAGATTTGAACATATAGGCAGAATTACATTGAAGGATCTAAGAAAACAAGTTGGCAAGATTGGCAAAGTTGTTCATGCTCATATGCATAGTGTTTAATAAGTTAAAGTCTGAAAGGTCTAATTAGACTAAGTGTACATGCTAGCATTAAGGACAACTTTGTTCAGACAATATTTAGGCATGGTATGAAGGCAAAAAGTCAAATAATCATATGGAATCCAAATCAATGAAATACATACTACTAAAGGACAAGTTATTAAGTTACATGAGTGACATAAAAGGGTTTAATAACAATACAAACTTTGTAAAGATTTAGGACAGGTGAACTGATAAACATCCTAGTATTACCCTAAAGATTGCTAAGTTCAGGACAAGTTCAAAACTAACAAATAGCATACAAGAAACAAATTAGAAGACATTAAGCTAATCCCTAAGAGAATTCATATTATTCAAAACAACCAGTCTCAGAACTAATAGTATCAATTAGAGAACTAAAGAAACTCATATACACATAAAATTGGCAGAATCATGCTCATAATGAACTTTAAATATGCTGGATCGTAAACACAGATCATAGGTGCACAGAAACAAAATGGCAAAGGGATAGTCACTCATTAGTTAGGCAAGAAAACAAGAATAACACCACAATATTCGAGAACCTAGAATATTTGGCCTTGGCTTTCAGCCGGCCAAAATCAGAAGTAAAACGAGATAGCCAAGAGAACACAAAATCAAAAGCTAAGTTTTTTTTAGTGAGATTACAGTGATTCGAGTTTGTCTTAAAGGGAAAAAGGGGAGGGGTTTATATAGTGGCACAGATTGAATTAGGTAAATAAGGAAAAAATTGTAAATCAAACACAGACAAGGAAGTCCTATACACAGAATCATTAAATAATCAGTTTTGAAGAAAAAGAAGGCAAACCCTAGTTCTTTTAGGAAAACAAATTAACGGAATATACATAAAACAGTAGCATAGAATGAATTTAGACACAAATAACACCTAAAATCAGAGAATCAAACTAATTTTAGGTCCGATCTAAAGAGATCTGAAAACCCTAAATTAGGGCCAGAGGAAATATTGAAAAAAAAAAATCAGCAAGCATATAAGGAAACAAAGTAAAACTAAACAAAACAAGGAAAGAAACATGCATAATCAATTTTGAAATCAATTTAAGAGAAAAATCGATAAACCTTGTTTTTTAGGAAAGGTGTAGATCCCAGAAATCCAAAAAATACTGGACTCATATAATGTAAAAATCAAACGGAATATAGTCCAGGTATCAAGAATAGAACAGAATCGGAGAGATAGTACTTGACATATTTAGGCAAGTACTAAGTAACACCCTAACGAACCGACCAATAGCGAGAAGGTGCTAATATGTTAAGGAAATAAGAGGGAAATCCTATTAGAAGGGGGATTAGGAGGGGGGTTTGGATGACAGCAGATTAGGGTTCATAGGGTGAGAGAAATGAGAGGATATTAGGGCGGCGAACGGGTGAAATGGGATTAGGTTTGGGGCTTTGGGTTAGTTAAAAGGGAGGGATTAGATATGGGTCGTTGATCTCAGAGATCAACAGCCACGATTAAAAGGGAGTTGGGTCGGGTTTATTTAGGCGGGTCGCGACCGGGTTAGGCGGATGGGTTTTATTTGGTTTAGGATGGGGTATTGGGCTAAGTCAATTTGGTTATTGGGTTGGTTTGGGTAGCCTAGATCCTAAAATAGGGGAATTTAGGGACTATTAGTTAAATACCCAATTTAATTAATAAAATAATTTACAAAAAATAATAAATAAAACAGTGAAATATTTTTTGTGCATAAAATGGTTAAAAATAATTATTTATTGCTATAAAATCATAAATAAAATTATTTTTGCGTAAATAAAATAATCATAAGTATATATGGGCTATTATTGCAAACTATGCAATTTTAGCCTAAAAATGCAAATGTAATTATAATAAATGCACCAAAAATATTTAAAGCTTAATATGGATACAGATGATGAATTTATATGATTAAATCATCATAAAGATTATTTGTGATGCAATTAATGAATATTTATTTAATAAATATGGGAATAAATTGATTTAAAATCTTTAAAATTATGGAAAAATTAGGAAAATACTTGTATGTGTTTATGAATCAAATGATGATGCATATGCACTCTTTTGAAAGTATATATGTATATTTGAAATATATGAGGGAAAAATTGGATATCAACAGTTGCCCCTCTTTACCCGGGAAAGATGAAAGAGTTATCGAGTAAAGAAATGATGACCGATTTTGATCGAATGGGGTGATTTGAAAGATATATGCCGCACTCTGGCTTATGAGATGCCTATATATCCCTGGTTTTACAGGAATCAGGTCGTGTGTAGTTCTGAATCCAACGGTGGAATAAGCTAATGAAGTTGTTGTAAGAACGGACAAGATATTTTGGGCACAGACAATATTGAGATTGTGAGTGGATGTATCTGGATACGGTTATGGATACTAGAACGATTATCAGATGGGAATGGGTTACGGATGATGATTGGTTATGTTTGAAATAACTTGAAGGATAGGAAATCAGAGCGAATAGTGCTCCTGTTAGGAGAACGATTGCTCGTGAGATTACCTGCAAACTCAAAATACAATTACAAGCAAGTATTTATAGATTATGGCGTAAACTTAGACATGATGCAAATTCCCTTTGGAACATGAATATTGTCTTTGGACGGTGAGGATGACGTCCTTAGAACATGATGTCCCGGGCCATAAATTGTACGGTAAGGGATTCACAAGCCAGGAAATGATGTTCTCGGGCCATGAAGATGGTGCCTTCGAACCATGATTCCTTTGAATAATGATGTGCAAGATTGAGAGATTCGCAGGACATGGCATGGTGTCTTCTAGCTATGAGGATGATGCCTTCGGACTATGACGCCTTCAGACAAATTGGCTATATATCAGCCCATGAGGTGCAAAGCTTAGTCTTGTGTAGAGTGGGGAAGAGCTTAGCCCCGAGAGAAGAGGATAATGCAAGGTTTAAATGGAGCAACATTTATGCAAATTGAGACATTGCTTAGTCTCATGCAAGGATAAAGATAGTGCTTAGTCTCATGCAAAGAGAACTGAGACAGGGCTTAGACTCATTCAAAGAGAAGGCAATGCTTGACCTTATGCAAATGGAAAGGCAGTGCTTAGCCTCATGCAAAAATTAGACAGTGCTTAGTCTCATGCAAAGGGAATGCAATGCTTAGACTTATGCAAATGGGGAGGCAGGGATTAGCCTCATGCAACGAGAAGCCAATGCTTAGCCTTATGCAAATAGAGAGACATGGCTTAGCCTCATGCAAGAATCGAGACAGCACTTAGTCTCATGCAAAGAGAAGGCAATGCTTAGCCTTCTACAAATGGGGAGGCAGGGCTTAGCCTCATGCAAGAATCGAGACAGTGCTTAGTCTCATGCAAAGAGAAGGAAATGCTCAGTCTTATGCAAATTGGGAGGCAGGGCGTAGCCTCATGCAAGAATCGAGACAGTGCTTAGTCTCATGCAAAGAGAAGGCAATGCTTAGCCTTATGCAAATAGTGAGGCAGGGCTTAGCCTTATGCAAATGTAAGAGTAAGAGTGAAGTATTCTTAGCTGGCAATATGTTTGTGAATGGCAATTCTGTTGTTGTGACGATGCCTATGACGATGACCTATTCCTGCATCTAAAAGAAATTGTGAGTTTTGTGGGGGAGGATGGTTCGTGACTTTGTATGCTTGCTTTGCTCCACTCTGCCTGAGGATCCTGTTCAAGTCACCATGGGTAACATCTGGCTAAATATGAAGTTTTCGATAAGTATGCGTGTACGATTTTCAAAACATAGTAATATGCAAATTAAGAAATCAATTAGATGCACCAATGATTGTGACGTTATATGAGACATTGCGACCTCCTTGCCATAGAATTTTGAGGGTCCTCCTAAAAATTCTTTCCTGGTTATCTAAATGACTTTCCGGCTATTCTGTATGCAATGCCGTTGGCTGAACTTGCTTCGGAATTTTGAGGGTCTTACTCAAAATTCTGCCCTAGTTTCTGATTGTGGGGAAAATGAAAAAATTTATTGAATTGTGACCGAACCCACAGGGGTGCCTACGTATCCCCTCTTAAACGGGAATTAGGCCAAGCGTAGTTCAATTACATCATATAGATTTACACATAGTATCTTTTGAATGCGTATGAGTTGATAAGCTTTGGCCAGATTTCTTCATCCATTTCCGCAAGTATGAGTGCTCCTCATGTCAATACCATGTGAACCATGTAAAGTCCTTGCCATTTGGGTGAAAATTTCCTTTGGATTTATCTTGATGTCGAAAGATTCGTTTCAACACCAGTTGCTCTGGTGTGAACTGTCTTGGTTTGACCATTTTGTTGAAAGCTCTGGACATTATATTATGATAAAGCTGACCATGACACATTGCATTCATCCTTTTTCCATCTATGAGGGTTAATTGCTCATAGCGGCTCCTTATCCATTCTGCATCATTGAGTTCGTCTTCTTGTATGATCCTCAAAGAAGGAATTTCTACCTCGGCGGGGATGACGACTTCAGTACCGTAGACCAACAAATAAAGAGTTGCTACAATTGATGTGCGGACTGTGGTACGATATCCCAATAAGGCAAATGGTAACTTCTCATGCCATTGCTTGTGATTTTCTATCATTTTTCTCAGTATTTTCTTGATCTTCTTGTTAGCGGCCTCCATGGCTCCGTTCATTTGAGGCTTGTATGTTGTGGAATTCTTGTGCTTGATTTTGAAAGTTTTACACATGGCTTTCATCAGATCACTGTTGAGATTGGCGGCATTGTCAGTGATGATGGGCTCTGGAACCCCGAATTGACAAACAATACGATCCCTGACAAAATCTGCAACGACTTTCTTGGTTACAGCTTTGTAGGACGCAGATTCAACCTATTTAGTGAAGTAATCGATGGCCACTAAAATGAACTTGTGCCCGTTCGAAGTAGTGGGTTCGATTGGACCAATGACATCCATTCCCCAGGTAGTAAAAGGCCAAGGTGCACTTATTGCTTTGAGTTCATTTGGCGGCATCCGTATCATATCTGCATGTATCTGGCATTAGAGAAATTTCTAAACATACCGGATGCAAGTTGTTTCCATAGTCATCCAAAAGTATCCGGCCATGAGTATCTTCTTAGCTAGGACGAAACCGTTCATATGTGGGCCGCAAGTTCCGGCATGTATTTCTTCGAGCAATTTGGAAGCCTCTTTGGCGTCAACACACCGTAATAGTCCTAGATCAGGAGTTCTTCTATACAAAATTCCTCCGCTTTGGAATAAATGATTGGACAACCTCCTAAATGTGCATTTCTGAGTGTGGTTTGCATGCTTCGGATATTATCCTTTTGCCAAATATTCCTTGATATCATGGAACCATGGATTTCAATCTGTTTCTTCTTCAACATGAGCACAATATGCCGGCTGATTATGGATTCTTACCGGAATGGGATAGATGAAATTCTTGTATGGATGTTGAATCATGGACAACTGGGCGGCCAATACGTCTTCGAATTCATTCTGGATTCTGGGGACATGTCGGAACTCTATATTTGTGAACCTCTTCATCATCTCTTGTACTTGATGTAGATATGGTAGTATTTTGGTATTCTTTGTAGCCATTCTCCTTGTACTTGGTGTACCAGCAGGTCTGAGACACCAATTACCAGCATTTACTGAACATTCATGTCGACAACCAAATTTATCCCTAACACGCAGGCTTCATATTCCTCCATATTGTTGGTGCATGGAAACCTGAGTTTTGCGGACACCGGGTAATGCTGATTGGCTTCTGATACCAAGACGGCTCCTATACTGACTCCCTTGAAATTTGTAGCTCCATCGAAAAACATTCTCTAACCGTCGTAGGCTTCATCAATGTCCTCTCCTACGAATGTCACATCTTCGTCAGGAAAATACGTTTTTAGTGGTTCGTATTCTCCTCATAAAGGTTTTCGGTAAAATGATCTACCAATGCTTGTACTTTGACTGCCTTCTGAGTTACATAGATGATATCGAACTCACTCAACAGTATTTTCCACTTGGCCAACTTCACTGTAGGCATAAGTTTCTGAAAGATGTACTTCAGGGAATCCATCCTTGATATGAGGTATGTGGTATAGGCACAAAAGTAGTGCCTCAATTTTTGGGCTATCCATGTCAGGGCACAACAGGTACGTTCCAACAGAGAGTACCGTGCTTTATAAGGTGTGAACTTCTTACTCAGGTAATATATGTCTTGCTCCTTTCTTCCCGACACGTCATGTTGTCCCAGTACACAACCGAAAGCCCTATCTAATATGGAGAGGTAGAGTAGCAGTGGTCTACCAGACTCTAGCGGGACTAGGACTGGTGGTGTGGACAAGTATTTTTTGATTTTGTCAAAAGCCTTCTAACAATCCTCAGTCCAGCTGGTTGTGACATCCTTCTTCAGCATTCTGAAAATTGGTTCACATATCACCGTGGACTGTGCTATGAAGCGACTAATGTAATTGAGGAGTCCCAAGAAACTCATCACGTCTTTCTTGTTCTTTGGTGGTGGTAATTCTTGGATAGCTTTAACCTTTGACGGGTCCAACTCGATTCCTTGACGACTGACGATGAATCTCAACAATTTTCCAGCAGGAACCCTGAATGCACATTTTGCGGGGTTCAGCTTCAGATTGTACTTTCGTAGCCGGTCAAAGAATTTTCTCAAATCCGCTATGTGATCTTTGGCTTTCTTGGATTTGATGATGACGTCGTCAATATATACCTCTATATCCTTGTGTATTATATCATGGAAGATGGTCGTCATGGCCCTCATGTAGGTGGACCCAACGTTCTTCAGACCAAATGGCATCATTTTGTAGTAACACACTCCCCATGGTGTAATGAATTCTGTCTTTTCTGCGTCTTCTTCGTCCATCCAGATTTGATGATAACCTGCGAAGCAATCCACAAAGGCCTGGAGCTCATGTTTGGCGCAATTGTTAATTAGTATGTGTATGTTTGGTACTGGGAAATCGTCCTTGGGACTTGCTCTATTTAAATCCCGATAATCGACACACACCTTAACTTTTCCATCTTTCTTCGGAACCGGTACAATGTTGGCTAACCAGGTTGGGTACTCAACCACCCCAAGGACTTTGCTTTGATCTGCTTAGTGACTTCTTCCTTTATTTTTAGGCTCATGTCTGGTTTGAACTTTCTGAGTTTCTGCTTTACTGGCGAACATATTGGATTGGTAGGAAATTTATGATCCACTATGGATGTGCTCAAACCGGTCAAGTCATCATACGACCACACGAAAATGTCCTCATATTATCTTAGGAAACGAGTGTATTCTTCCTTCTCTAATGGTGACAAGTGGATGCGTATGCGAGTTTCTTTGATGGTTTTAGAATCTCCGAAATTGACTACCTTGGTCTCGTTCAGGTTGGACTTGGGTTTGTTCTCAAAGTTCTCAACTTTTCTGACAATCTCTTCATGTATCACATCTTCTTCTTCTATTTCTTCTGAGTCACTGTCCTTATGTTGCGTTGTCTCATTACATGTCACAGTCGTTGGTTCATCAAGGTAAGAAATAGTAATGTTGTAGAGGAAAAATATGAAAGATAATGATAATAAAACATCGAATTATTGATAAATGCTAAAACGTTAAACAAAATAGTGCTTAAATGACTTCAAACAATGTTTTCCAAAACAAAATTTTGAAAGAAAGATGTTTTTAAAACAAAATGCTCAAAAGAATTATTTTTCAAATAACACTCCCTAGGACTCGTTTGGCCCTGGATGGTGTGGCAGTCCAATTCCTGATAAATGCTCCCATCTCCACCATCTGAATGCTAAGGCCTTATTCCTCCTCCTCCTCCTCAACTATAACATTTCAATCCATATTTTAGTCTTCCAAGAACAGGTTCCTTAACCAAGCCAAAGCTCCATCTTCTTCGGATCCCCATATTGTGTTGGCCTGATGAAAGGTCTGACTCAGATGTGGCACTAGTTTCTCAAGAGGGTAATAGGGACCACGCCATGGCGGCGACCAATCATCATATTCTTGTCAGGTATACAAATATCCAAGCCCAAAAGTTGTACCATGACGTTTCAACTGTATTGGCTTGGTAATGCCTTGGAGTTTCTTCCCAAGACCTTTGCCGAGTTCATACCCCGACCATGCTAGTATGCTCTCTATTTCACTGGTCCACCATTTATCTTTCTCAATTGCATTGACACGCTCGATACAGTGATAGGTCTCTCCGCCCAACTTTCTTCTATTCTCCACGACCGGAACAATTTGGTCCGTATAAATGGGATTGCTCCCATCTCCGTGAATGATTACTTCTTGATGATTCCATTCGAATTTCACATCTTGGTGCAAAGTGGATGTAACATCCCCACCGACATGTATCCAAAGTCGTCCCAATAGCAGATTGTAGGAGGCGGATATGTCTAGCACCTGAAATTCAACATCGAACCAAGTAGGACCCATCTGCAAGCATAAATTAGTTTATTGTGGCTCTTTGCGACCCATCGAACGCCTTCATATTCATAGTTCCTGCTCGTATCTCATGCAAACCCTTGACCAACCTTTTCAGAGTTGTCAGCGGATAGATTTTGAGGTTGGACCCTCCGTCTATCAAAACCCTGGCAATGAACTTATCCTCGCATTGCACTGTGATGTGCAGTGCCCTGTTTGGCTCATTCCTTCAGGCGGCAACTCGTCTTCGTGAAAGGTGATCGTGTGGCTCTCCAGCACTTGCCCCACCATATTGGCCATTTCTCTGCTGGTGATATTGTTGGGCATGTACGCTTCATTCAACACTTTCATCAGAGCATTCCAATGCATCTCAGAATTTTGAAGCAGCGACAGGATGGATATCTGGGCGAGGAGTTTTGTTCAGATGGTCTACCATAGAGTATTCCCTTGCATGTACTTTCCTCCAGAGATCATCTAGACCACTTTCAATGATGGGTTGTTTGGCAGCAACTTCCTTACTTATTCCTCCCAAATTCTCAAGTGTATAGATTCTTCTAGTTCTGGTCATCCCTTGTGCAGCACCAGACTCTTCCATTTTTGCCTTTCCTTTTCTCCTAGCTTTGGAAACATAATCCCAAGGTTCGGTGTTGGAATTAAAGGGCGGTGTGGATGCCACCATCACAGTGAAGGGTGTGGTTACTTCTACTTCAAATGGATTAGGTGTAGTCGCAGGTGCTATCACTTTGATTTCAAACGGAGTTGATGCGACTACCTCTACTTCGACCGATGGCTGTATCTATACCACAATAGGAGTGAGTGTGACTATAGGTTTCTTAGGTTCTCCACCTTCCCAAATAAGCCCAATTGACCCTTCAGGATCCCATTCTTCATCAGTTTCTATCACATTTACTCCTTCACCCCTATGGTCTGGGAGGGGATTGTTGCAGGAATTGGGTGCATCTTCCTTTGCTTGTATGACTTTGGTATCAATCAGTGTCTAAATCTTGTCTTTCAGAGTGCTACATTCATCAATAATATGTCCCTTCATTACGAAATAGTATGCACATGTTTTGTTTGGGTTGACCCATTGGGAGGAGTTTTCCATGGAAACAGCAGGAATAAGGGTGACATATCCGGCAACCTTTAGTCTTTCATATAGTTGGTCGATGGGTTCAACTATAGGGGTGTATTGTCGGATGGTCTGGATCAAAATTGGGTCTGGGTTTTTGATAGTTTTGACGAGCTGGAGGTGAATGATAATAAGCTGGTTGGGTGTTATAGGTGTGGTAGGTGGTAAAGGGATGAGGATATCTGGGAGGTGAAGGTTGGTATGCGGGCGGAGGTGTTTATGTGAGTGGAGATTTTGGGACTTGCGCTACCATCACTGCCCCTATCTCTTTCTTCTTTGATATACCCCTGATTGTAATGGTTTGTTCGTAGACTGCAACGCCTCAAAATTGGTTACCATTCCGCTCTTGATCCCTTCTTCAATCCTTTATCCGAGTTTGATGATGTCGGAGAATTTGTGATTCTCGATGACCATTAACCTCTCATAGTATTGTGGATCATGGGCCCTGACGAAACATTTGCTCATTTTCTCTTCTTCCAATGCTGGCCTGACCTTCACAACTTTTGACCTCCATCGAGTAGCATACTCGCGGAAAGTCTCAGTCGATTTCTTCTTGAGGTTCTGTATGTAGAAGACGTTTGGTGCATTTTCCATATTGAACCTGAATTGATCCATGAAGTCTGATGCTATGCTTACCCAATTAACCCACTTCTTAGGATTTTCACTTATGTACCAAGATAGGGCGTCTCCAGTGAGACTTCTCATGAACAACTTTATGTGAATCCTTTCATCCTTCCCAACCCCACGAGCTTGTCACAGTATGTTCTCAAATGTACCTTTGGGTCACCTGTTCCGTCAAACATCTCAAAGTTAGGACGTTTGTAACTCTCCGGCAGTTCCTCGTCCGACTGAATACATAGATCCTCATAATTCAGACCTTGAATTCCTTTGCTTTCTTCAACACCCTGGACTCGGCTTGTGATCTTCTTGAGCTCCTCTGCCATATTCTTAATGAGCTGGTCCTTCTCGGTGAATTCTGGTGTGTATGAGGTTTGTTGAGTGGAGTGGGGTAAGATTTCCACGTATATGGATTGTTTTGGTGGATGCTGGAGTTTTGAGTGTAGTGGTGATCATTAGTTGAATTTTGTGGATCGGGGATAGGTTGCGGGGTATTCTGAGGAGTATGGTAAGTGGTTTGCGGGTATTGAGTCAGGAGATTTTGGTGTTGAGGGGGTGTCGGTATGGGTAGATGATTAGGATTTTTAAGGAGGTGTTGCGTATTGGTGGGGTGCAGGAGGATTTTGCGGACGTCGGTTTGGTGTGTTTTGAGGAGGTACTGGGTTTTGAGCATTTTGTTGGTTAATGTCTGGGATGTTTAGGGTGAGGGAAAGGTTTTCCATGTTGCGGACTTGCTCAATCTCCCCTTGAAATTCTAATATCTTATGCTCCAACCGTAGAACCAAATCATTTTGTGCGTGAGTACTCCAACCGTATGAAGTCTCAACATGTGTAACATTGTATTTCTTGACACCACTCATATTATCTATTTTATATTTTCCCTTACTTTTCGGACCACTTGGAGGAGGAGGAGGTGGAGGGCATCTGGATTTGGTGTGATATGCTGATGATGCCAGTATGTGCGAACCAACCTTAGGGGATGAGAATAATCAAAATAAATAAAAACAAAAGGTAAACAAGTCAGTAAGGATTTTGAAAAAGTATTTGCAGTATTTAAACACGTATTGCAGAAATGTAAATTCACGTCCTAATTTGGGTGCCTCGTTGTGCCCTAGGTAGGCCTAGCGACACGTAGATTTGGAGAAATTTAATACCGATAATTGCCTCATTTCATTAATGTAGTAACAAGACGAACAAAACAAACGACAATACATAAATGAGTCACTAATAGCATTTGCCTTATTACATTCGAATTCCAAAACGATTCTAAAAACAGATAATCCTAATCTACTTGGTCCCAGAGGGACCTTTTCCAGGCTTGGTCTTCTTGGCTCCGTCGATCAGATTCCCCAGGTCGCACATATCCAGTAGCAGATACGCCATTTCTAGGTGTCCTCCGTTACCCTCTACATTCTGACAGTCTATGACTCCTTTCCTCATCTTCCCCTCTAATTCCATTAGACCCTGCTCCAGATATTCCATCCTTTCCGTCGATCTAGTATCCATTTCCCTTCATTCCTTAATTGAATCCATGTCAATCTTGCTTTGTTCCAAATGCCTGGACTCGGACTCGAGGACTCTTTTGCGCAACCTCTTATACTTCACATGTGCTTCAACACCTTCATCTATTACCCTATTCCTTGACCGACCCCTGGCTCGACTATTACTGATATGCTATTGTCGAACTATGATGGATAGAAGTACACATGACCTGCGTGGTATCAATCTGGCTCGATGGTATTCTTTTCCACAATGATCTTCAAATGCGGCATGTGTTGGGCTTCATATTTGTATGGGATGCATCGTCTTGAAAATCTACTTTATAATGACCCATTTTGGAGACTCGCGGTATGACTTGTTTTCTAGTAGCTTGTCTTATGACCCTGATAGGAACATAGGTGTCGCACCCGCTTTTCCTCGCGAAATCTGGTTTTGACATTTCCGAGACAACTCCCTTCCTTTTGGGATGGGGTAAGGGATTTGAAGAGTCGCCACCTAACGGATTAAGGTGCCTTAGGGAACCTAGAGCGATTAACTCATGAAACCAGTTTGCATCACCAGAGATTGGGCAAGGGCTCAAAATTACCTTGAGGGGAAGGTGTTAGGCACCCCTCGAGGTTCACAACAGTGGGTCCCAGCCGAACATAATTATGTGAATTAGTCTAAAAGAAAAATAAAACAATTTTGGACAAATACAAATTACTTTAAACATAATTAAAAGGGGTCTTATATTTTTTAGCCTATAGGATCATTCCATGCAACACTTTGTAACGTCCCTGAGTTGGGGTGTTACTCATAGTATTAGCGCACGAGTCATCATCTCCTTACTACCCAATTACTATCTTTCGGTTGTTACCTAAGCGTTCTAATAGCTTCAAACTCGTTACCTATGCGTGCACTACCCGTCCCTTACCTATGGTACTGGAGGTATTTAGGACCTCTATTTAGGGTGGTTCTAGACTGACCTATGTTGCTTAAAAATGAGAAAGCTAGGTGGCAAACAAAATGCAGATAGGACTTCCATGTAAGGAACAAATAAGGGCTCGCATTGACCTCCACAAGTAGACAACAAAGGCACGCAATTGAATTAGCAAACTTTATTAATTTTAGAATCCTATAGGCATGATGTCTATATGAGCAGAAATAGAATGTGAAGAAACAGCTTATTAAGGCGAGCATCGAGACCTATTAGTTTGCCTACTGATTTTATTAAGCATGAATCTGGGCACTCTCAGGCAACAAGATATCACAATTTTTAGGCCTAGAATCATTAGCAACTCGTACGGATTTGCCTAAGTGATAACCAGAATTGGTCGAACTCAGAACTGATTAACAGAACCCTATAGGCGTGGTTTCTTACGACTTTATTAATTATAGACCTATGACATGGTTTCTAAGTGAACTACTGATTTTAACTCATAAAGACAAGTTTTTTTATCCCTTTTAGATCCTATAAGCATGGTTTCTAATTGCAGAATTGATTTAAACTCCTATAGGCATGATTTCTAAGTGTTGGTTGATTTAAATTCCTATAGACATGATATCTATTAGCTTTAAATCCTGTAGACATGATTTATAGGTTTGATATTAATTTCACCATATAGGCATAATATCTATAACTGTATGTGGGCAGAATTTTAAGCAGATTGCTAGTAA
Source organism: Nicotiana knightiana (assembly GCA_005239525.1). Classification (NCBI taxonomy): domain Eukaryota; kingdom Viridiplantae; phylum Streptophyta; class Magnoliopsida; order Solanales; family Solanaceae; genus Nicotiana; species Nicotiana knightiana. Next base: position 139,722 of record ML380943.1, on the reverse strand, counting down.
AGGTTATTATTTCAAGCATAATCCTATAGGCATGGTCACTAATGCACGTTTTTAAAATATGTGTGGATCCTATGAACGGGATTGCTAATGCAGAATTAGTGAAAAGCCTCTGAGCAGGATTTCTAGTATGTAAAAATGTAGAAATACAAAATCAGGAAAATTCCTATAGGCAGGATCTCTAAACAAGTATAGCATTCACATGGTTCAATCGACATAGTTAAACCTATATGAAGGATCTCTAACCAAGTTTGACAAAGATATATAGAAAAACTCCCCTATGCTTTTACTAATGAACCCCTAATATGTTATAACAGAGATTATTACAGCTCATAATAAATAAATTACATAACAATATCCATTACACTATAGGGAGCCTTCATAGGCCCAATATAAACCTGGGAACCAGGCCTTCAAATATAACAACTCTGGAGCATAATAATGATCCATCTATGGCACATAAAATTAGGTTTCTAGTGTATCAAAGTTTCCAAGGGCCTCGGGAACCCCAGACAATGCTCGCACCAGAGCCACACTTAGAAAAATAGTTCATAAAAAGATTGGAAGACCAGCCCCAATGTGTCAGAGTTCGGAGGAGTCTCAAGGACCCTAGGCAGTGCTCACACTAGGGGTGGTGAGAACCTAATTAGATAAGAGTAGGAGTTTGAAAACCAGTGCATAAAGGGTAAGGGGGATAGGTTTAGAAAATAGTTTTATTTTCATAAAGCAAACCTATTCAGATTACAGGGTTGCAAACTGGACTGCACCAAGAAACAAACAGAATCCATGTTCAGCACATAATTCAAGTAGATTGGCGTTTGTTTTGACTAGATATTAAAGCAGTCATGGCTTAAACACAGAGACAGAAACAAACTGGACCACAAACATATGATTACATGCTTACAGTATCTAGCAAAGTTCGAAAACAAACTTGAACATTAAGCTAACTTAGGGAGAGGGGTCACATTATTTGAAATAACTTAGTTTAACAGTGTTGCTAATGGGTCATATAGTCACATAGAAAGCAGAATCATGCTGAAGATTTAAATAGACTAATAAAAAATAGAATAGAATAATAGGAGTTAAGGCATACCAGTTGAGAAGAAAACAAACAGGAATGCAATAGCACTTTAAGTTCCAGAGAATCTGGCCTTGGCTTTAAGCCGACCAAATAGTGCAGAACTCAGAACAATAGAAAGGGATAACTTAATTTTTTGAGAACAGAGAGTTTGAAAGTTGTAAAGTTGTTCTAAAAGGGGATGTAAAGCGTGTTTAAAATCAGAACAAGGAAAGGGCTTTTATAGCACACAATGAAGCAAACTATAGGCATAATATCTATAACTATATGTGGGAAGAATTTTAAGCAGATTCCCAGGAAAAGGTTAGTATTTCAAGAAGAATCCTATAAGCATGGTCACTTATGCACGTTAAGTTAAAATATGTGTGGAAACTATAAACAGGATTGCTAATGCAGAATTAACGAAAAGCCTATGAGCAGGATTTCTAGTATGCAAAAATGTAGAAATACAAAATCAGGAAAATTCCTATAGGCAGGATCTCTAAACAAGTATAGTATTCACATAGTTCAATCGACATAGTTAAACCTATAGGAAGGATTTGTACCCAAGTTTGACAAAGATATAAAGAAAAACTGCCCTCTGCTTTTACTAATAAACCCCAAATCTGTTATTACAGAGATTATTACAGCCCATAATGAATAATTTACATATATATATCAATTACACTATAGGGAGCCTTCATAGGCCCAATATAAACCTGAGAACCAGGCCTTCAAACATAGCAACTCTGGAGCATAATAGTGATCCATCCATGGCACATAAACTTAGGTTTCTAGTGTGTCAAAGTTCCCAAGGGCCTCAGGGACCCCAAGAAATGCTCCCACCAGAGCCACACCCAGAAAAATAGTTCATAAAAAGATTGGAAGAACAACCCCAATGTGTCAGAGTTCGGAGAAGTCTCAAGGACCCTAGGCGGTGCTCACACTAGGGGTGGTGAGAACCTAATTAGATAAGAGTATGAGTTTGAAAACCAGTGCATAAAGGATAAGGGGGATAGGTTTAGAAAATAATTTAATTTTCAGAAAGCAAACAGATTCAGATTACAGGGTTGCAAACTGGACTGCACCAAGAAACAAACAAAATCCATGTTCAGCACATAGTTCAAGTAGATTGGCATTTGTTTAGACTAGATATTAAAGCAGTCATGGCTTAAACATAGAGACAGAAATAGACTGGACCACAAACATATGATTACATGCTTATAGCATCTAGCAAAGTTCAGAAACAGACTCGAACATTAAGCTAACTTAGGGAAATGGGTCACATTATTTGAAATAACTTAGTTTAACAATGTTGCTAATGGGATCATATAGTCACATAGAAAGAAGAATCATGCTGGAGATTTAAATAGACTAATAAAAAATGGAATAGAATAACAGGAGTTAAGGCATACCGGTTGAGAAGAAAACAAACAGGAATGCAATAGCAGTTTAAGTTCCAGAGAATCTGGCCTTGGCTTTTTGCCGACCAAATAGTGCAGAAATCAGAACAATAGAAAGGGATAGCTTAAGTTTTTGAGATCAGAGAGTTTGAAAGTTGTAAAGTTGTTCTAAAAGGGGATGTAAAGCGTGTTTAAAATCAGAACAAGGAAAGGGCTTTTATAGCACACAATGAAGTAAACTAATAAGGTAAGGAACCAGTCATACATAAATAAGAAATAAAAATCAATTAACAATCAATTAAGGTCAGTATAAATCAATTAACAAGATAAAATCGAGTAAAGTACTACTTAATTTAAGGAGAACCTTACACAGAATCAATCAGTAGCTAAGAATGAGGTTAAATAAGGTAAGAACTAATTCCAAAATCAATTAGGATTCGACTCCACTAATCAGAACACAAAATCAAGCCAGTAGTACGGATAATTAATCACATAAATAAGGTAAGAACAAGTAAAATCTTAATAAGGAAATATTGGTACTAATGGAAAGCTGATTTCAAACCCTAATTTAGGTAAGTAAATCAATTAACACTTAATTGACAGAGTTAAAGGTAAACGGACAAAAACAGTAGAATAAATAGTCAAATAATCGAAATCCTAAGACATATAAAGACATATAGATGGGACTTAATTAAATCAAGTAAGAATCGGTCAATAAATAATAAACCCAGAGATGAAACATTTAAATGTTAAAATATTTTTTGTAAAAATCCGTTAGAACCAAACCCCTAATTTTAGGGTAAAAATCGGTCATAAAATAATAAAAGTCGAAAGAAACAGAAATATCAAAATTTTTTAAAGGGGAAATACCAAAACAAACACTAAATCATTTCAGATCTGACAAGATCTAAGAGGAAATAGCCAGGTTCATAGAAAAATAAACTGAACTGAACCAAATCTGGTTTGAACCAGAGATTTGAAACCATAAAGTACGAAAACATCCGTACTCACAGGTATCAGAGTGAACATAGACGGAATAATTGAGATATGAGAGACTTTGAACTAGATTTGGTTCGAGTCTCTTTAAATTCACATCAAGTAACATAAAAATCGTATAACCAGTAGAGAGATGAAGTCATAAGGCAGGGGATCGAAGGAGAATCCCATGAATCAAGAGATAATGTGTGACGGCGGGGCTAGGGTTTGAGGGGGTGAGAGAGAAGAGAGGAGAGTATCCAATGATGACGGGTTGGGGGAAATGAAGGTAGGGTTTTAGGTCCTCGTGTATTAAAAAGGGAAGGTTGATTTAGGGCCGTTGATCTTCTTAGATTAACGACAAGGATTAAATATAGGTGGGCGAGTTATTGGACGGGTATATGTAGTTGGGTCAGGGTGATGGGTATTAGATTATTGGGTTATTGGGCTGATGGGGTATTGGGCTATTGGGTAGGTCCGAAAATTTAATAAAAAAAGGCTATGTTTTAAATACCTACTTAAATTGATAAAATAATTTTTTAAAATAATTAATAAATGATGAAAAATGTTATATATATATATGAAAATAATTTAAAATAATTACTTAATATTATAAAAATATAAAAAGTCATTTTTCGCGTAAATAAAATAATTATGCATGTACATGCTATTATTGCAAAGTTATTGCAATTATAGCCTAAATATACAAATAGAATGATTAAATCTAAATATAAATTTAAATGATAAAAATTAAGTAATGAAATTATTATAAAATCATTTGTGATGCAATTAGTAATTATTTAGATAATAAAATGCTGGAATAAATTAATTAAAAATCCTTTAAAATTACAGAAAATTATTGAAAAATGCTAGTTGATGCTCATGCACTATTTTGAAATTATATATGTATTTTTAAAATATATATGGAAAAAATTGGGTATCAACAGCTTCCCCTCTTTACCCGAGAAGGATGAAAGAGTTGTCGGGTAAAGATATGATGGCCAATTTGACCGAATAGAGTGATTTGAGAGATATAGGCTGCACTCTAGTTTTCGAGCTACCTACATATCCCTGGTTTTACAGGAATCAGGCCGTGTATATTTCTGGATCCACCGGTGGAATAAACCGATGGAGTCGTCACAAGGACAGACAAATGGTTTCGAATAGGATGAAATGGTTATGGTGAGCGGTCAGGTTTTGAAAGAATTTGAAGGAATTGGAGTGGGATTGCTCATGTTAGGATAACAGTTACTCACTGAGTCACTTGCAATTCAAAAGATGTACTGCAAATATATACGTATAAATTTGCATAAATTTAGACATGATGCAAATTTCCTTCAGACCATGAAAACTGTCTTTAGACGGTTGAGGATGACGTCCTTAGACCATGACGTCTCGAGCCATGAATTGTGCGGTAAGGGATTCGCGGGACATGAAATGATGTTCTCGGGCCATGACAATGGTGCCTCCGAACCATGACGCCTTTGAATAATGATGTGCAAATTTGAGAGATCCTCAGGCCATGGCATGGTGTCTTCCTGCTATGAGGATGGTGCCTTCAGACTATGATGCCTTCATACAAGTTGGATATATTTCAGCCCATGAGGTGCAGAGGCATGATGCTAGAAGCAACAAGACAGGTCTTAGTCTTGTATGAAGTTGAGGGCAGAGCTTAGCCCGAGAGCAGAGAACAATGCAAGAGAGACAATGCTTAATCTCGTGCGAGATTCGAGATAGTGCTTAGTCCCATCCAAATAGAAGGTAGTGCTTAGCCTTATGAAAGTGGAGAGGCAGGGCTTATCCTCATGCAAGTTTTGGGACAGTGCTTAGTCCCATGTAAGATGAAGGCAGTGCTTAGCCTTATGAAAATAGGAGGCAGGTCTTAGCCTCATGCAAATAGGGAGGCAGGGCTTAGCCTCATGCAAGATTCGGGACAATACTTAGTCCCATTCAAAGAGAAGGCAGTGCTTAGCCTTATGCAAGTGGGAGGCAGGGCTTAGACTCATGCAGGGTTAAGACAGAGCTTAGTCTCATGAAAAGAGAAGGCAGTGCTTAGCCTTATGTGAATAGGGAGGCATGGCTTAGCCTCATGAAAATAGGGCGGCAAGGCTTAGCCTCATGCAAGTGATTTGAGATAGGGCTTAGTCTCATCCGAGATTCGGGATAGTGCTTAGTCCCATGCAAAGAGAAGGAAGAGCTTAGCCTTATGCAAATAGGGAGGCAGGGCTTAGCCTTGTGCAAGGTTCGGGACAATTCTTAGTCACATGCAAGCGTAAGAGTAAGGGTGAAGTATTCTTAGCTGACAATGTGTTTCATGCATAGTGATTGTGTCATTGCGACGGTGTTTATCACGATGATATAGTCATGCATCAAAAGAAAATTTGTGAGTTTTTCTAGGGAGGTTGGTTCGTGCCTTTGCTTGCTCGATTTGCTCTGCTCTGTCTGAAGATCCTGTTCAAGCTATTAGGGTAGCATCTGCTAAAGAAAAGTTTCATTTTCAAAAGCATGCGTGTATAGTTTCAAAGACGTAGTAGTATATAGTTTAAGAATTAGTTAGATGAACCAGTGACTGTGACATTATTAGAGACATTGCGACTTCCTCTGCCGTAGAATTTTGAGGGTCCTCCTCAAAATTCTGCCCCAGTTAATTATCTGACCCTTCTAACTGCTCCGTATGTTGCGGTTGGCTGAACTTGCTTCGGAATTTTGAGGGTCCTCTTCAAAATTTTACCCCAGTTTATGATTGTGGGGAAAATGGAAATTTTATTGAATTGTGACCGAACCCATAGGGATGCCTACGTATCCCCTCTTAAACGGGAATTGGGCCGAGCATAGTTCAATTTACATCATATAGAGAAGCATAAAATGATTTACACATAGTATGTTTTGACTGCATCTGAGTTGATTGACTTTGGCCAGATTTCCCCGTCCATCTCTGCAAGTATGAGCACTCCTCCTATCAGTGCTCTGTGAACCATGTAAGGGACTTTCCAGTTGGGAGAGAATTTTCCTTTGGCTTCATCTTGATGCGGGAAGATCCGTTTCAGTACCAGCTACCCCAGTGTGAACTATCTTGTCTTAACCCTTTTGTTGGGGGCTTTGGACATTCTGTTATGATAAAGTTGACTGTGACATACTGCATTCATCCTCTTTCCGTCTATGAGGGCTAGTTTCTCATAGCGGCTCCTTATCCATTCTGCGTCACTGAGTTCGGCTTCTTGTATGATTCTTAAGGAAGGAATTTCTACCTCGGCAGGAATGACAGCTTCGGTACCATAAACCAACAGATAGGGAGTTGCCCCGGTTGATGTATGGACTGTGGTACGGTATCCCAGTAAGGCAAATGGTAGTTTCTCGTGCCATTGTTTGTGATTTTCTACCATTTTCCTTAGTATCTTCTTGATATTCTTGTTGGCACCCTCCACGGCTCCATTCATTTGAGGCCTGTATGCTATGGAATTCCTATACTTGATTTTGAAAGTTTCACACATGGACTTCATCAAATCACTGTTGAGATTGGCGGCATTATCAGTGATGATGGACTCTGGAACCCCAAATTGACAAATAATTCGGTACGAACAAAATCTGCAACGACCTTCTTGGTCACATCTTTGTAAGATGAGGCTTCGACTCATTTAGTGAAGTAGTTGATGGCCACTAAAATAAACCGGTGCCCATTTGAAGCGGTGGGCTCGATTGGACTGATGACATCCACTCCCTAAGCAGCAAAAGGCCAAGGTGAGCTGGTTCTATTAAGCTTGTTTGGCGGTACTCGTATCATATATGCATGTATCTGGCATTGGTAGCATTTCTGAACATACCAGATGCAGTCTGTTTCCATGGTCATTCAAAAGTATCCGGACCTGAGTATCTTCCTGGCCAAGACAAAGCCATTCATATGTGGACCGTAGGTTTTGGCATGTACCTCCTCGAGCAATTTGGAAGCCTCTTTTGTGTCAACACACCTTAACAGTCCCAGATCGGGAGTTCTTCTGTATATGGTCCCTCCGCTTTGGAAGAAGTGATTGGACAACCTCCGAAGTGTGTGTTTCTGAGTATGGTTTACATGCTCGGGGTATTCTCCTTTTGCCAGGTACTCTTTGATGTCGTGCAATTAGGGTTTTCCATCCGTTTCTTCTTCAACATGAGCACAATATGCAGACTGATTATGGATCCTTACTAGAATGGGATCGATGAAATTCTTGTCTAGATGTTGTATCATTGATGACAAGGTGGCCAATGGGTCTGCAAATTCATTCTAAATTCTAGGGACATGCCGTAATTCTATCTTTGTGAACCTCTTCTTCATTTTTTGTACATGATGCATATATGATAGTATCTTGGTATTATTGGTAGCCCATTCTCCTTGTACTTGGTGCACAAGCAGATCTGAATCACCGATCACCAATAGTTCTTGCACAAGCTTCATATTCTTCCATGTTGTTCGTGCATGGGAATCTGAGTTTTGCAGACACCAGATAATGTTGATCTGTTTCTGATACCAAGACGGCTACAATACCTACTCCTTTGAAATTCGTAGCTCTATCGGAAAACATTCTCCAACCGTCGTAGGCTTCTACAATGTCTTTTCCCACGAAGGATACCTCTTCATCGGGAAAATACGTTTTCAGGGGTTCGTATTCTCCTCCTACAGGATTTTCAGCAAGGTGGTCCACCAATGCTTGTCCTTTGACCGCTTTTTGAGTTATATAGATGATGTCGAATTCACTCAGAAAAATTTTCCACTTGGCCAGCTTTCCAGTAGGCATGGGCTTCTGAAAGATGTACTTTAGGGTATCCATTCTTGATATGAGATATGTCGTATAAGCACAGAAGTAGTACCTTAGCTTCTGAGCTATCCAGGTTAGAGCGCAACAGGTGTGTTCTAGTAGAGAGTACCGTGCTTCATAAGGAGTGAACTTCTTACTTAAGTAGTATATGGCCTTCTCCTTTCTCCCTGTCTCGTCACGCTATCCCAGAACACAACCGAAAGCTCCGTCTAACACTGCAAGGTAGAGTAGTAGTGGTCTACCAGGCTCTGGCGGGACTAATACTGGTGGCGTGGACAAGTATTCCTTGATTTTGTCAAAAGCCTTTTGACAATCCTCGGTCCAACTGGTTGCAGCGTCCTTCTTTAGCATTTTGAAAATCGGCTCACATATCACTGTGGACTGTGCTATGAAACTGCTGATGTAATTGAGGCGTCTCAAGAAAATCATCACGTCCTTCTTACTTTTTGGTGATGGTAATTCTTGGATGTATTTGACCTTTGATGGGTCCAATTCTATTCCTCGGCAACTGACGATGAATCCCAACAGCTTCCGGCAGGAACCCCGAATGCACACTTCGCAGGTTTTAGCTTCAGGTTGTACTTCCGTAGCAGGTCAAAGAATTTCCTCAAGTCTTCTATGTGATCTGCGACCTTCTTGGATTTAATGATGACATCATCCACATATACCTCTATCTCTTTACGTATCATGTCATGAAAAATGGTTGTCATGGCCCTCATGTAGGTGGCCCCAACATTCTTTAGACCGAATGGCATCATTTTGTAGCAGTACACTCCCCACCGTGTAATGAAGGATGTTTTCTCGGCGTCTTCTTCATCCCTCCAGATCTGATGGTAACCTGCGAAGTAGTCTACAAAGTACTGGAGTTCATGCTTGGCACAATTGTCGATTAGGATGTGTATATTCGGCAACGAGAAATAATCCTTTGGGCTTGCTTTGTTAAGATCCCGATAATCAACACAAACTCTGAATTTTCCATCCTTCTTCAGAACATGTACAATGTTGGCTAACCAGGTTAGGTATTCCACTACCCTGAGGACCTTGGCTTTGATCTGATTAGTAACTTCCTCTTTGATTTTTAAGCTCATGTATGGCTTGAATTTCCGGAGTTTTTTCTTCACTGGCGGACACATTGGATTTATGGGCAACTTGTGGGCCACTATGGATGTGCTCAATCCGGTCATATCGTCATATGACCATGCGAAAATGTCATCATACTCTTTCAGGAAACAGGTGTATTCCTCTTTCTCTGACGGCGACAAATGGATGCTTATGCGGGTTTCCTTGATGGTTTCAGAATCCCCCAAGTTGACTATCTCGGTCTCGTCCAGGTTGGACTTGGGCTTGTTCTCAAAATCCTCTACTTCTATGATTATCTCCTCAGGTATTATGTCCTCTTCTTACGAATCACTGTCCTTTTGTTGCGTTGTCTCATTACATGTCACAGTCTTCGGCTCATCAATATAGGAAATAGTAATGTTGTAGAGATAAAAAATATTAACAAAAAGTAGTAATAATAAAACATCAAGCCATTTAAAGCGTCAAACAAAATGATTTTTAGTAACTCAAATAACGTTTTCGGAACATTGAAAATATTATTTAAAACAAAAATGCAAAAGTGGAAATCATTTTTTTTTCCAAAAAAAAGTAAACAATGTTATTCAGCCTTGCTACCCCGGTACTCGTTGGGCCCTTGGTGGTCTAACCGTCCAGTTCTTGAGGAATGCTCCTCTCTCCACAATCTGGATAGTAGGGCCTTCCTCCTCCTCCTCGACGATCACACAACAGTCCATATCATCGTCTTCCAAGAACAAATTCCTCAATGCTGCCAATGCTTCTTCTTTCTCTGATCCCCATATGATATTGGCCTGATGGAAGCTCTGACTTAAGTGCGGCACGGGTTTCTCAAGAGGGTAGTATGGACCACGCCATGGTGGCGACCAATCATCGTATTCCTTCTAGGTATACAGATATCCAAGCCCGAATGTTGTACCATGGCGCTTCAATTATATTGGCTTGGAGATACCCTGAAGGTTTTTACCGAGCCCCTTGCCTGGTTCGTACCCTTTCCATGCCAATATGCTTTCTATCTTGTTAGTCCACCACTTATCTTTTTTCGATTGCGTTAACACGCTCGATGTGATAGTAGGTTTCTCTACCTAACTTCCTTCTATTTTCTACCACCGGAACAATCTGACTGGTGTAAATAGGGTTGCTCCCATCCCCATGGATGATCACTTCTTGATGGTTCCATTCAAACTTTACGGCCTGGTGCAAAGTAGACGCGACAACTGCAGCAGTATGTATCCAAGGTCGTCCCAACAGCAGATTATAGGAGGCGGATATGTCCAGAACATGAAACTCAACATCGAACCAAGTGGGGTCCATCTGTAATCAAAGATTAGTTTCTCTAATAGTATCCCTTTGAGATCCATCGAACGCTTTCACATTCATAGTCCCCGCTCGTATCTCATGTAGGCCCTTGTCCAACCTCTTCAGAGTTGTCAATGGGAAAATGTTGAGGTTAGATCCTCCATCTATCAGAACTCTAGCGATAAACTTATCTTCATATTGCACTGTGATGTGCAGTGCCCTGTTGTGACTTAACCCTTCAGGTAGCAGCTCGTCCTCATGGAAAGTGATCTTGTGGCTTTCTAGCACTTGCCCCACCATGTTGGCCATTTCTCCGCTAGTGATGTTGTTGTGCACATAGGCTTCATTCAACACCTTCATCAGAGCATTCCTGTGTGCCTTAGAATTTTGCAACAATGACAGGATGGATATCTAGGCCGGAGTCTTGTTCAGATGATCAACGACAGAGTACTCCCTTGCTTGCACTTTCCTCCAGAGGTCATCTAGACCGGTCTCAGTGACAGGCAGTTTGCTGGAATCCTGCTTACTGGTTTCTCCCAAATGTTCAGGGGTATAAACCCTTCCTATTCTGGTCATTCCTTGTGCAGCGTCGGACTCTTCCATCGTCTCCTTTCCCTTTCTTCTAGCCTCAGCCATATAATCCCAAGGTACAACATTGGAACTGAAGGGCGACATGGACGCCACCGTTACTGTGAAAGGTGTGGCCACTTTCACCTCAAATGGAGTGGGTGTAGCTGCAGGCGGTGTTACTTCTACTTCAAAAGGAATTGATGCGGCTACCTTGACTTCAACTGGCAGTTGTACCTGTACCACAATGGGATTGAGTGTTACTGCAGGCTTCTTGGGATCATCGCCTCCCCGAATAAGCCCGATTGATCCCTTGGGATCCCAATCTTCATCAGTTTCTATTACGCTAATCCATTCGCCCATATGATCTGGAAAATGATTGTTGTGAACATTAGGTGCAGTTTCCTTTGCCTGTATTTTAGTATCAATCAGTGTTTGGATCTTGTCTTTCAAGGTGCGACACTCATAAATAGTGTGTCCTTTCATACCGGAATAGTACGCACATGTATTTTTGGGATTGACCCATTGAGATGAATTTTCCATTGCAACAGCGGGAATAGGGGTGGCATATCCAACATCTTTCAACCTTTCATACAACTGGTCGATGGGTTCAGCAATAGCGGTGTACTGTCTGGGTAGTTTGTGGTCAAAATTAGGCCTGGATTTTGATAGTTTGGACGAGCTGGAGGTGAATGATAATAGGATGGTTGGGTATTATAGGAGCGGTAGGCGGTAGAATATTGAGAATATCTAGGAGGTGAAGGTTGGTATGTGGGTGGAGGTGTTTGGTATGCAAATGGAGTTTTCGGACCCTGGGCAACCATTACTGTTCCCACTTCTTTGTTTTTCGATATGCCACCTGATTGTAGTGCTTTGTTCGTGGCCTGCAGTGCCTTGAAAATTGTCACCATTCTAATTTTAATACCTTCCTCGATCCTTTCTCTGAGCTTGATAATATCAGAGAACTTATGATTCTCAATGACCATTAGCCTTTCATAATATTGTGGATCATGTGCCCTGTCAAAGAACTTGTTCATCTGTTCCTTATCTTATGCCGGCCTGGCTTTTGCGGCTTTTGACCTCCATCGAGTAGCATACTCGCGGAAAGTCTCAGTTGGCCTCTTCTTGAGGTTCTGGATATAGAAAACATCTGGTGCATTTTCTGTGTTGAATCTGAACCTATCCATGAAGTCTGACGCCATGCTCACCCAATTAGCCCATTTCTTGGGATTCTATCTTATGTACCAAGACAACACATCTCCAGTAAGGCTTCTCATGAATAGCTTCATGCGAATCCTTTCATCTTTTCCAACCCCCACGAGCTTGTCACAGTAAGTTCTCAGATGAACCTTGGGGTCACCTGTTCCGCCAAGCATTTTGAACTTGGAAGGTTTGTAACCCTCCGACAGTTCCACATCAGGCTGTATACATAAAACTTTGTAATTCAGACCTTCTATCCCTTTACCTCCTTCAACACCCTGAACCCGTCTTGTTAGTTTCTTGAGCTCCTCAGCTATGTTCTTGATGAGCAGGTCCTTCTCGACGGATTCTGGTGTATATGAGATTAGTTGAGTTGAGTGGGGTAAGGTTTCCACGTATATAGGTTTGTTTTGGTGAATACTGGGAGTTTGGGTATAGTGATGATCATTGGTTGAGTTTTGGGGTTCGGGGATAGGTTGTGGGGTATTCTGGGGAGTGTGATAGGTGGTTTGCGGATATTGAGTAGGGAGATGCTTATTTTGAGGAGGGGTTGTATATTGGTGAGGTGATGGAGGATTCTACGGGTGTGTGTTAGGTGTTATTTGAGGCGATACCAGGTTTTGGGTGTTTGGGTGGTTGAAATTTGGGACATTCAGTGTGAGGGAGAGGTTTGCCAAGTTACGGACCTGCTCAAGCTCACCCTGTAGTTCAAGTATCTTCTGTTTGAGTCGTAAAACCCAATCATTTGGGGCCTGAGTACATCGACCATCGGAAGTTTCCACATTCTCAGCATGTGCAGTGTTGTCTTTTCTGATGCTGTTCATATCATCCATCTTAGCTTTCCCTTTGCCTTCTGGTACACTTGGAGGAGGAGGAGGTGGAGGGCCTCTGGATCTGGTATGGTAAGTTGATGATGCCAGTATGCATGAACCAACCTTAGGGAATGGGAATAATCAAAAAGAAAGAAAAACAAAAAAGTAACCAAGTCAGTAAGAGTTCTACAAAATGTTTGCAGTATTTAAACACATATTGCGGGAATGTAAATTCGCGTCCTAATTTGGGAGCCTCGTTTTGCCCGAGGTAGGCCTAGAGACAAGTAGATTTGGAGAATTTCAATGCCAATAATTGCCTCATTTCATTAATGTAAAAATAGATGAACCTAAAACGACACTAAATAAGATAAGTCACTAATGGCACTTAGCCTTATTACATTTGAAAGAGTAAATAAACCTAATCTAATTGGTCCCAGAAGGTCCTTCCCCAGGCTTGATTCTTTTGGCTCCATCGATCAGGTTCCCCAGGTCGCGCATGCCTAGCAGCAGGTATACCCTTGCTATATGTCCTCCTTCACTTCCCTCAGCATTCCGTTAGTCGACGACTCTTTTCCTTATTTTCTCTTCCAGATCCATCAGAACTCGCTCCAGATATTCCAGCCTCTCATTAGACTTGATAGCCATTTCCTCCATTCATTGATCAACTTCATATCAGTCTTAAGTTGCTTCAGATGCTCATCCTCGGACTCATGAACTCTTTTGCGCAGTTTATTGTATTTTACTTGGGCTTCAACAACTTCTTCTATGATCCTGTTCCCTCAACCGATCCCCGGCTCAACTATTCCGGCTATGCTGTCTTCCAACCATGATGGGTAAAAGTGCACATGCCCTACGTGATATCAATCTGGTTCGATGGTGTCCTTTTCTACAATAATCTTTAGATGCCACATATGCTGAGCTTCACATTTGTATGGGATGCCGTCATCCTGAAAATCTGCCCTGTAGTGACTCATTTTAGAAACTCGCGGTATGACTTGCTTCCTACCTGCTTGTCTTATAACCCTGATGGGAACATAAGGGTATATAACCCTTAACCCGATCAACACTAAGTATGGAACATCCCTAGATATGATGATGAACTCAATAGTAGGGAACCATTTGAACATCCATCGAACCTGGTCCTCAGTCAGATTGTCGAAGAACTATACCCATTCTGCAACGTTCTCTGGTTGAGCAAACATGTCAGGATATAGGTCATTCTCTTAGGGTGATGGAAAGCTATGTGATCATTCCACGGTCTTCGTGGAAGCTCTTAAAGGTATTGGCCTCTCTGGAGATGCTCTAACACCCAAACCTGTAGCAGCAGATTACAACCCTCGAAGTGTTTGAACGCCTTCTGGCAGCGATCCAAGGCCCGATATATGTCAGCTATATCATAGGGACAATGATATATGTTTGCCCCTCGATTCCTCCATTAAGGTCTTGGTTACCATGGTCAGTCTGGTGTGAATTCTATGCCCTTGGATTAGAAACACTATCATACCCAGAAAGCAGATGATGAACACAAAAACCCTGCGGTGAATCCAACCCAAGGAAGTGATAGAGAATTCGTCATAGAAGATACGATAGGATTTACTATGACCGTATCGTTCATAAAGGAAGTCAAAAGGTATGTAAGATTTCTTCAGACACACCAAATCATTGTTTTTCCTTAAACCCATCATCTTCAGAAACCCTTTGGGAGAGCATTTTTTGGCACCAATAAACCGGGACAGTCTCAAGGCAGTCCAGCGAATCCCCCTATTTCATCCAAGATAGGGGTCATTTCTATCTTTCCAAAAAGGAACACGGACCTTTCTCCGTCCCAGAACATTGTGGCAACTCCAATCAACATATTGTTTGGTTGGACGTCCAATAAAGAAGGAAAATTTCCCAAGACCTTTTTCACATGCTTTTTGTCGCTTGACGGAAGATCTTCCCACCAATCTAGCAACAATGGTGGTATGCTACGGACCATGCCAAACCTGGAGACTTTGTGCCTCATTTTCTGCAAAACAAATAAGGTTAGGCCCTTTCCCCCTCCAGATTCGACTATTTATACATCAATGATTAACATATTGGCACTTATTTCTCCAAATTAATGCACAGATCGTGGTTTTGTCCTTTGGGATTATGGAAACCCCAGTGACTTTTGGACAAGGCTTTTCTTAAAGGTTTATTATGTGGACAACATATTAACCCATGCTAGGTTTGACCATGATGCATGCACAATTAATCAGAGTAAGGTTTCTATGGAGGTCTAGACTGGTACCCTCAAGCGAACAACTTGAGAGGGAAAGGCATGGAACCGTCGACTGCATCACTGATCGACTAGTTTTACCGCAAATAAGTCTTTCCGAATTCAAAGGGGTGATATCTAGGAGGAGCACAAACACTCATCAAGTGTTGCTATGGTATTAATTACGCACGAGTGGAGTATGATGTTGGGCATGATTTATGCAATAGAAAATAGCACGCTGTCACGTATTTGCACGTTGAAAATTGATAAATGCGGTATTTAATAATTGAAAAGGCGTTTAAGAAAGAAAACAAAGAGACAAGTCAGTTTCCATAGTAAATAGAAGTCGTAAATGCTTGAAAATAGGTAAATAAATTCACATAAAGTGGGAAAGAGAAATGGTGGTGCACGTATTAACAGAATAAAGCATGCTTAAAGACTAATTCACAAAAATCAAGTTCGTTATGGTAAGAGCCTAAGGGTGTCCCCAGCAGAGTCGCCATGTTGTCGCATTTCCCTTGCGAAATGGGGTTTCGACATTTCCGAGACAACTCCCTTACTTTTGGGATGGGGTAAGGGATTTGAAGAGTCGCCACCTATCGGATTAAGGTGTGTTAGGGCACCTAGAGCGATTAACTCATGAAACCAGTTTATCACCAGAGATCGGGTAAGGGCTCGAAATTACCTTGAGGGGAAGGTGTTAGGCACCCCTCGAGGTCCACAATGGTGGGTCCCGACCAAACTTAATTAAGCGAACTAGTCTAAAAGAAAAATAAAACAATTTTGGACAAATACAAATCACTTTAAACATAATTAAAAGGGGTCCTAGGTTTTTTAGCATGTAGGATTATTCCATGCAATACTTTGTAACTTCCCTTAGTTGGGGTGTTACTCATAGTATTAACGAACGGGTCATCATCTCCGTACTACCCAATTACTATCTTTCGGTTGTTACCTAAGCATTCTAATAGCTTCTAACTCGTTCCTTATGCGTGCACTACCCGTCCCTTACATATGGTCCTGGAGGTATTTAGGACCTCTATTTAGGGTGGTTCTAGACTGACCTATGTTGCTTAAAATGAGAAATCTAGGCGACAAACAAAATGCAGATAGGACTTTCATCTAAGGAACAAATAAGGGATCACATTGATCTCCACAAGTAGACAACAAAGTCATGCAATGCAATTGAATCAATGAACTTTGTTAATTTTAGAATCCTATAGGCAGGATGTCTATATGAGCAGAAACAGAATGTGAAGAAGTAGTTTATTAAGGCGAGCATCGAGACCTATTAGTTTGCATACTGATTTTACTAAGCATGAATCTGGCACTCCCAGGTAGCAAGATATCACAATTTTTAGGCCCAGAATCATTAGCAACTCCTACGGATTTGCCTAAGTAATAACCAGAATTGGTCGAACTCAGAACTGATTAACAGAACCCTATATGCAAGGTTTCTTATGAGTTTATTAATTATAGACCTATGACATGGTTTCTAAGTGAACTACTGATTTTAACTCATAAAGACAAGTTTTTATATCCCTTTTAGATTCTATAGGAATGGTTTCTAATTGCAGAATTGATTTAAACTCCTATAGGCATGATTTCTAAGTGTTGGTTGATTTAAATTCCAATAGACATGACATCTATTATCTTTAAATCTTATAGGCATGATTTCTAGGTTTGAGATTAATTTCACCCTATAGGCATAATATCTATAACTATATGTGGGAAGAATTTTAAGCAGATTGCCAGGAAAGGTTAGTATTTCAAGAAGAATCCTATAAGCATGGTCACTTATGCACGTTAAGTTAAAATATGTATGGATACTATAAACAGGATTGCTAATGCAGAATTAACGAAAAGCCTATGAGCAGGATTTCTAGTATGCAAAAATGTAGAAATACAAAATCAGGAAAATTCCTATAGGCAGGATCTCTAAACAAGTATAGTATTCACATAGTTCAATCGACATAGTTAAACCTATAGGAAGGATTTGTACCCAAGTTTGACAAAGATATAAAGAAAAACTCCCCTCTGCTTTTACTAATAAACCCCAAATCTGTTATTACAGAGATTATTACAGCCCATAATGAATAAATTATATAATAATATCAATTACACTATAGGGATCCTTCATAGGCCCAATATAAACCTGGGAACCAGGCCTTCAAACATAGCAACTCTGGAGCATAATAGTGATCCATCCATGGCACATAAACTTAGGTTTCTAGTGTGTCAAAGTTCCCAAGGGCCTCAGGGACCCCAGGCAATGCTCATACCAGAGCCACACCCAGAAAAATAGTTCATAAAAAGATTGGAAGAACAACCCCAATGTGTCAGAGTTCGGAGAAGTCTCAAGGACCCTAGGCAGTGCTCACACTGGGGGTGGTGAGAACCTAATTAGCTAAGAGTAGGAGTTTGGAAACCAGTGCATAAAGGATAAGGGGGATAGGTTTAGAAAATAGTTTAATTTTCAGAAAGCAAACAGATTCAGATTACAGGGTTGCAAACTGGACTGCACCAAGAAACAAACAAAATCCATGTTCAGCACATAGTTCAAGTAGATTGGCATTTGTTTAGACTAGATATTAAAGCAGTCATGGCTTAAACATAGAGGCAGAAATAGACTGGACCACAAACATATGATTACATGCTTATAGCATCTAGCAAAGTTCAGAAAGAGACTTGAAGATTAAGCTAACTTAGGGAAAGGGGTCACATATTTGAAATAACTTAGTTTAACAATGTTGCTAATGGGATCATGTAGTCACATAGAAAGAAGAATCATGCTGGAGATTTAAATAGACTAATAAAAAATGGAATAGAATAACAAGAGTTAAGGCATACCGGTTGAGAAGAAAACAAACAGGAATGCAATAGCAGTTTAAGTTCCAGAGAATCTGGCCTTGGCTTTTAGCCGACCAAATAGTGCAGAAATCAGAACAATAGAAAGGGATAGCTTAAGTTTTTGAGATCAGAGAGTTTGAAAGTTGTAAAGTTGTTCTAAAAGGGGATGTAAAGCGTGTTTAAAATCAGAACAAGGAAGGGGATTTTATAGCACACAACGAAGCAAACTAATAAGGTAAGGAATCAATCATACATAAATAAGGCATGAAAATCAATTAACAATCAATCAAGGTCAGCATGAATCAATTAACAAGACAAAATCGAGTAAAGTACTACTTAATTTAAGGAGAACCTTACACGGAATCAATTAGTAGCTAAGAATGAGGTTAAATAAGGTTAGAACTAATTCCAAAATCAATTAGGAGTCGGCTCCACTAATCAGAACTCAAAATCAAGCCAGTAGTACGGATAATTAATCACATAAATAAGGTAAGAACAAGTAAAATCTTAATAAGGAAATACTGCTACTAAAGGAAAGCTGATTTCAAACCCTAATCTAGGTAAGTAAATCAATTAACACTTAATTGACAGAGTTAAAGGTAAACATACAAAAATAGTAGAATAAATAGTCAAATAATCGAAACCTAAGGCATATAAAGACATATATATGGAACTTAATTAAATCAAGTAAAACAATAAATAAGAAACCCATAGATGAAACATTTAAATGTTAAAATATTTTTTGCAAAAATCCGTTAGAACCAAAACCCTAGTTTTAGGGTAAAAATCGGTCATAAAATAATAAAAACCGTAAGAACTAGAAATATCAAAATTTTAAAGGGGAAATACCAAAACAAACACTAAATCGTTTCAGATCTAATCAGATTTATCCAGGAAATAGCCAAGTTCATAGAAAAATAAACATAAGTGAACCAAATCTGGATTGAATCAGAGATTTAAAACTATAAAATTCGAAAACATTCATACTCACAGGTATCAGAGTGAACATAGATGGAATAATCGAGATATGAGAGACTTTGAACTAGATTTGGTTCGAGTCTCTTGAGATCCACATCAAGTAACATAAAAATCGTATAACCAGTAGAGAGATGAAGCCAAATAAGGTAGGGGGTCGAAGGAGAATCCCATGAATCAAGAGGGAATGTGTGACGGCGGGGCTAGGGTTTGAGGGGGTGAGATAGAAGAGTATCCAAGGACGGTGGGTTAGGGGAAATGAAGTTAGGGTTTTGGGTCTTGGTATATTAAAAAAGGAAGGTTGACTTAGGGTCGTTGATCTTCTGAGATCAACGACCCTGATTAGATATAGGTGGGGGGCGGGTTATTGGACAGGTATGTGTAGTTGGGTCAGGGTGATGGGTATTGGATTATTGGGTTATTGGGATGATGGGGTATAAGGCTATTAGGCAGGTCTGAAAAAATGTAATAAAAGGGGTATGTTTTAAATACCCACTTAAATTAATAAAATAATTTATAAAAATAATTAATAAATGATGAAAAATGTTATTTGTATATGAAAATGATTTAAAATCATTACTTAATATTATAAAAATATAAAAAAGTTATTTTTTGCGTAAATAGAGTAATTATGCATGTACGGGCTATTATTGCAAAGTTGTTGCAGTTATAGCCTAAATATACATATATAATTATGCATAGAATGATTAAATCTCAATATAAATTTAAATGATAAAAATTAAGTAATAAAATTATTATAAAATCATTTGTGATGCAATTAGTAATTATTTAGATAATAAAATACTGGAATAAATTAATTAAAAATCCTTTAAAATTACAGAAAATTATGGAAAAATACTAGTTGATGCTCATGCACTATTTTGGAAGTATATATGTATTTCTGAAATATATATGGAAAAAATTGGGTATCAACAATAGGGATATATGCCTCTTAACCCAATCAACACCAAATGCGGAACATCCCTAGATCTGATGACGAATTCGCTAGTAGGGAACCACTCGAACATCCAATGAACCTTATCATCAGTCAAATTGTTGAAAATTGTACCCATTCTGTAGCATTCTCTGGTTGTGCAAACCTGTTTGGGATAAAGGTCACTCTTTTCGGATGGTGGCAAGCTATGTTATCATTCCATGGTCTCCGTGGAAATTCTTGGCGATATTGGCCTCTCTGAAGATGTTCTAACGACCAAATCTGCAGTAGCAAGTTACAACCCTCAAAATGTTTGAACCCCGTCTTGCAACAATCCAGAGCCCGGTACATTTCTGCTACAATCACTGGAATAATATATATGTTTGTCCATCGATTCCTTCCATTAAAGATTTGGTTACCATGAACAACCTGTTGAGAATCATACCCAGAAAGCAGACGATGAATACAAAAATCCTACGATGATTCCAACCCAGGGAATTGATGGAGAATTCGTCATGGAAAATACGATAAGATTTGTTGTGCCCATATCATTCATAGAGGAAGTCAAAGGGTATGTAGGACTTCTTCAGACATGCCAAGTCATCATTCTTTCTCAGACCCATCATTTTAAGAAATCCCCTAGGAGTGCGATTTTCTGGTACCAACAAACGGGGACTATCCCGGGTAATCCAACGAAGCCTCTTATTTCCTCCAAGAGAGGGGTCATTTTTGTATTTCCAAAATGGAATACAACCCTTTCTCCGTCCCAGAACATGGTAGCAGTCTCGATCAACATGTTATTTGTCTGGATATCTAATAAGGAAGGTAAGTTTCCGAGAACCCTCTTCACGTGATTTTGTCGTTTGGCGAAAGATTTTCCCACCAATCCAGCAATAACAGTGGAATATTTTGGACCATGCCGAACCTAGGGACTTCGTGCCTCATTTTCTGCAAAAATAAACAAAGTTAGACCCTTTCCCCCTCCGTATTCGACTACTTATACATTAACGATTAGCATATCGGCATTTGTTTCTCCAAATAATGCACATATTGTGGTTGTGCCCGTTGGGATTATGGAAATCCCGGTGAGCTTTGGACATGGTTTTTCTTAGAAGGTTATTATGCGGACAACATATTAACCCATTCTAGGTTTGATCATGATGCATGTACAATTATTATCAGAGTAAGGTTTCTATAGAAGTCTAGACCGGTACCCCCAAGCAGACAAATTGAGGGGGAAGGCACGGAACCGTCGATTTCACCGCTAATCGACTAGTTTTACCGCAAATAAGCCTTTCCAAATTCAAAAAGGTGATATAGGAAGAGCGCAAACACTCATCAAGAGTTGCAATGGTATTAATTACGTACGAGTGGAATATGATATTGAGAATGTATATATGCAAAAAGAAAATAACACGTTGTCAAGTATTTTGCATGATGAAAATGATAAAATGTGGTATTTAATAATTGTAAAGGCAGGAAAGAAAGAAAACAAAGAGAGGAGTTAGTTCCCATAGTGAAAAGCAATAAAAATAGGAAAGAAGGAATTTAGTGAGCATAATTGAACGAAGGACGGCAAATAAGTTCATATAGAGTGGAAAGGGAAAGGGGTGTCTAGGTATTAGCTGAATAATCAAGACATGCTTATTGAAAAAGACTAATTCACAAAACAAGTTCGTTATGGTAAGGGTCTAAAGATATCCCCAGCAGAGTCTCCATGCTGTCACGCCCCCATTTTCTCGCGAAATCGGGTTTCGACATTTTGACAACTAATTTTGAGAGAGTAGGGAAAAGGAATTGGTTATTAGAGTGCCAACTAACAGAATAATGTGTGTTAGGGTACCTATAGCAAATAACTCAGATTATACCAGTTTGCGTCACCAAAGATCGGGTAAGGGCTCAAATTACCTTGAGGGGAAGGTGTTAGGCACCCCTCGAGGTTCACAGCGGTGGATACCGGCCGAACTTAAATTATGCGAATTAGTCTAAGAAAGCGATGAAACTACTTAGTAGGGATGGGGGGCCTAAATTTTTTATCCTATAGGATCACCCCGTGCAACATAAATAATACTTCGTAACTCCCCCAAGATGGGGGTGTTACTCATATTATTCAGCAGGCATGGACTATCATCTCCTACTACCCGATTATTATCTTTGAGTTTTTACCTAAAGAGCTCTAGTTAATTCTAACTCGTGTCCTATGCGTGCATTACCCGTCCCTTACCTAAGGTCCTAGAGGCATTGGGACCTCTATTTTGGATGGTTCTAGACTAGGCCTAAGTTGCTCAAATTGTAAAATACTAGGCGACAAACAAAAATAGTTAGGACTTTTCAAATAAAGACAGATATACGCTCAAGTTAACCTCCACATATAAACATCAAATGCACACAACTGATTAGCAGGTTTTATTAATCGTAGAGTCCTATAGGCCGGATATCTATGTGATGTTTTGAACATGCAAGCAGTCATATTTCAGGTTTTATTGAACATGCAAGCAGTTGTATTTCTAGTATGTAAACACAATATATAACCTATACCATTTCAACAAACATGATATGAAACTTGTAAGCAGAACCAACATCAAAAATAGAGACTCTATAGGCAGAATTTCTACCCGACATTGCAAATGAAAATAATAAACCCTTCCCAATTTTACTAAATACCCCAGAATTGTTTGTTACAAAATTATTACAGACCAAAATAATGAATGAATTACATCATAAAATAACTATAGAGAGCCTATGAAAGGCCCAAATACACCTGGGCAACCCAGGCCTTCAACCCATAACAGCTTCAAGACTCATTTTCACAGGTACAGAACAACCAGTGGTGAATGATTCACCCATAGCACACAGAACCCAGATCACCAGTGTGTCAAAGTTCCCAAGGGCTTCAAGAACCCAGTGCAATTCTCACACTAGAGAACAAATGCTCAGAAACAATTCAAGGAGATTAGAAACCAAACCCCAGTGTGTCAGAGTTCATAAGGGTCTCATATGGAACCCGAGCAGTGCTCACGCTGGGAAGGTTAAGGACAGAACCTAAAGGACCTAAGAATGGGGATTTAAGGTAGCATAAGCAGCAAATAAATGAGGCAATAGTTTAAGGGACATATTTTAAAACATGTTTGATTTTAGGAAGCCAACATAATAGAGTTCAAAACACAGAATAGTAGACAACAAGGTTTGAACATATAGGCAGAATTACATTGAAGGATCTAAGAAAACAAGTGTCACGACCCGACTTCAGAGTTGTGATGGCGCCTGTCGTGGAACCAGGCAAGCCGCCCCTTTGTTGCTAAGCTAAATTCAATTTCTTGTAAAAATACGATTTTAAACGAATTTATTGATAATACTACTGAAGTTAAACAATATTTGAAACAAAAATTAAAATCTCCAACCCCGGATCCGGTGTCACTCAGTCATGAGCTGCTATAATATAAAGCAAGGAAAAGGAGAATGGGAAACATAGTCTCAAAATAAATAACAACGGTAAAATAAGAAAGAGAAGACGGGGTCGCGATCACCAGTTGCTACCTCGACAACTCCAATAAAGCTCTGACAACCGCTCAACAACCACTACAGGGTCCCGATGTAGCTGGATCTGCACACGAGGTGCAGGGGGTAACGTGAGTACACTAACTCAGAAGTAACGAACCCAGCCTATGGGATGAGAGGTAGTGATGGGATAAACCTCAATAATTAAATCATCAACGTACAAAATTTAGGCATATTCACAGTTTATCACAAAATGACAACATAATATGCTAGATATACCTCAATATGTTCTACATGCCAACATGTCACAGTGTGAAAAGGCACATAGTGCTCACAACTCTTCCTCAGAAGTCCACCCAATACTATATATGGCTCTTAGGCCCAGGGAAGTTCCATCCCAAAATATGCATAACACCGATGAACGTAGTCACTCTGTACTGAGGAAAAGGCCAGTCCAGCCCCACGGAGAAAGTCCATCTCCGGAATACAACACTCGGATAATATCCATATCTTGGGAAGATACATCCCTCACATAACATCAGCTTCGGACAAGATCCATGTCCAGGGAAGATCCATCCCTCACATAACATCAGCTTCGGACAAGATCCATGTCCAGGGAAGATCCATCCCTCATCATCAATGCATTCACTGGGGGTGTAAAGACTCCGGAGGTGCCCTAGTGGCCCAAGCGCTATATCAAGCCAACGAAGGCATGATTTAAGTATCGCTGCGGTGTGCAGTCCGATTTCATAACTGTCTCAATAACAGGGTCTCGATCTCACTCAGCCATTACTCTTTAGTCTCACTCACATGGATCATAGATGCATCCATCAGCCCGAAACAATGATAAGTATGCATATAATTAACAGTACTGAGACTGAGATATGAAGTGATATGCTATAACATGACTGAATATATGAAATCAAATAATCACAGAATGAGACAATAATATACGACCACTCGGGTGTCATCATTTTCGGCGTGAAGTCTAGCATTTATACTTAACATGATTCCCAACAGGTTCACACTTACCACATTAACAGAAGCACAAATATCATCAGGGAATAATCACTAAACGGTGCCATGGGATAAGCCAGGCCACAAATACTCGGTGCACGCCCGCACGCCCATCACTTGGCATGTGTGTCACCTTGATTATAATCATAAATCATTTAGCTTGGGGTTTCGAAACCTCAGATTCAAGTTTGGAAATGTTACTTACCACAAAACCGGCGGAAATACTACTCCGCAGTGCTTTTGCCTCTAAATTCGGCCTCCGGGTGCTCCAAATCTACCAGAAAATTAGATGTATATCATTATAATATGCCAAGGAACGAACCCTAATCGAAATTTATCAAAAATACTCAAAAATTCTAAAATTGGTCAATCCCGACCCCCGATCCCACGTCCCAAAATTCGATAAAATTTACAAACTGGAATCCTTATCCTCCACGAGTCTATACATACCAGAACACTGAAATCGGAGTCCAAATGACCCCTCAAATTCCCATTTTAAAGCCTCTTAAATCACAAGGCCTAACTACATATTTTAGCACTGTTTTTTCCCAAATTTTCACCAATATCCGACCTTTAATGACATATAAACGAGTTTTGAGTCCAAATCCTTACCTCAATGAAGAACTATCGATTTTCCTCTTCAAAACCCTTCAAAAGCTTCAAACCCGAATAAAAATGGTGAAAGAATGATCAAAATTTGCTAAGGGTTCTTTTTATATGTTCTGCCTAGCGATTACCGCACATGCGGTCCTTTTCTCACACCTCCGGACGCACACCTGCGGTCCCAAGTGTGCACCTGCGAAAATGACTTAAGTCCAGACTTCCGCACCTGCGACCCTCTTTTCGCACCTGCGGGCTCGCAGGCGCGACCAGGCGTCTGCAACTACGCTCCTTGGCCAGGACCCCTCTTTCGCACTTGCGCAAGAACCTCGCACCTGCGGCTCCCCATCTGCAGGTGCGGCCACACCAGTAAAAATAATACCAGCAGTTATTTTGCTGAAATTCCTAAGTCCAAACCTACGGTAACCATCCGAATTCAATCACGTGCCCCTCGGGGCCCCAACCAAACATACCAAGACATCCCATAACCTCATTCGAACTTAGTCGATCCATCAAAACACCAAAAACAACGCAAAAACACATCAAATTCAAGCCTATGAACTTTAAAACTTCTAAATTTTGCCAATGATGCCGAAACCAACCAACACTCATCCGATTGACCTGAAAATTTGCACACATATCCAAAATGACATTACAAACCTGATCCAACTTTCGGAATTCCATTCCGACCCTGATAGCCTACTTTCCACTGCCGACCGGAAAACACCAAAAACTAACTTTCGCCAATTCAAGCCTAATTCTTCACCGGACCTTAAAACTTCATTCTGAACACACTCCTAAGTTCCAAATCACCTAACAAAGCTATCCGATCTATAAAATCCACATTCCAAGGTCGTTTACCCAATAGTCAACTTTCAGTTGACTTTTCTAACTATAAGGCCAACTTAAGAGACTAAGTGTCTCATTTCTCTCCAAAAATCACTCCGAACCCGAGCCAACCAATCTAACACAACGTAATGAAGTTGAACCGCATATAATGAAGCAGAAATAGGGAAACTAGGCTAAACTCTCTGAATGACAGGCCGGGTCGTTATATTCTCCCCCTCTTAAACAAACATTCATCCTCAAACGTGCCAAGAGTTGTTCCAAAAGCCATCAACCGCCGAATAACCTTACCATGCACACACCCGGGGGCAACCCCGCGTCACCCTACCCCGCGTCGATCTAAGAATACAACACATTCTAATTCCACTATATCCAACCTAATCCCTATGCCTTAGAACCCAAATTCCACGTTAGAACTCCTCTACAAGATTAGAATCACGCCTCCACACACCGTATATACCTGAACCAAATCACACGAATCATAAAGAACACAACTCATACGTCCAAACTCTATGATACCCAGGTACTTTACCCTAATCAACTCATTTGGAAGGCCACAACAGAATCGCACTATGTGTACCTACAACCAATGAATCGCCCCTCCTTAAAACATGGATGTGTAACCCCTAGAACGTCCCGGAGCACAGATAAACCCAATAGCCATTAACTGACACCCTCATAATAGTTCTACAGAGTCAAACAATCTGATTTGGTGCAATACACCTACATCAAGTCATACCTAAAATTATCATCATCTATCTGATCAAACTACGTCGAAATCGACCATACTCAGAAATGGAACATCCACCCGGGTCTCCAGACCCCCAATATGTACCACACACAACCGACACACGCGGTCCGTAACAACAACATCACCCATAAGGGCGAGCACATGAACAGATGTAACAAAATATTCACGGGGCATATCCAGAGAATGGGCTAAAATATGATGAACAAGTGAATATGAAAAACAAGAATCAAATAAAAATCGAAGCTTCTCGTGACAGACTGAGACAATACCTGGGATCACGGCATCAGAAGCCATCTCATCCGGTCTAACTGAAAATGCATTAAAATCGGGCCTGATCACCACCGGATCGACCTCCCCCTCTAGGGCGACCCCTACCTGCCTGACCCCCACCTCTAGCTGCGTGGGAGAGCGGTGCAGCTACTGAGTCTGAAACCGCGGGCTGACTCCTCTGCTGATAAGTACCTCTTGCAATACGGGGACAAAACCTCTTGATATGGCCCACATCTCCACACTCAAAGCAACCTCTCTCGGAGAATGGCACTGGGGACTGAAGGGAACCCCTAGCACCAGGATAACCACTTGAAGAACCAGGCATAGATGAACTCTGAACCGATGGTGTCCAAGATGAACTCTGAGTCGTTTGGGCACTGAAAGATGGGTGCACCTGATGCGAACTGTGAGGATCATGACCAACTGATCCACCATGATAACCTGAGCGACCTGGCTGAGCCTGCCTGAATGGGCGGCCTCTGCCGGACTAAGGCTGCCCCCTGGAGGAAATCCACCAAAACCCTCAGATCCTCGAGACCTCTTGGCCTCCCTCTCGGTCCGCTCCTGGCGGCGAACCGACTCAATCTCTCTGGAAATGTCACCCACCTCCTCAAAAGAAGCGTCAGATACCCTCTCCCTGGTCATAAAAATCCGAAGCTGATAAGTGAGGCCATCAATGAACCTCCTGATCCTCTCCCTATTCGTGGGAACTAGCCAAATAGCATGACGGGCCGACTCAGAGAACCTCATCTCATACTGCATCACAATCATGTCCTCCTGGCGCAACTGCTCGAACTCCCTGTGCAGCTCCTCCCTGCGGGACTGCGGTATATACTTCTCCAGGAACAAAATGGAGAACTGACACCAGGTAAGGGGCGCTGCATCAGCAGGTCTACGCCTCTCATAGGCCTCTCACGAAGCAAGTGCAGCACCTGCGAACTGGAAGGTTGTAAATGGGACCCCACTAGCCTCCAGTATCCCTGCTGTGCAAAGGTTCCTCTGACACTTGTCCAAAAATCCTTGGGCGTCCTCGCCCTCAATACCACTAAAAATCGGTGGCTGAAGTCTACTAAACCTCTCTAACCTACGCTGCTCGTCATCTGCCAAAGCTGGGACCACAAAATCTTAGGCTGGGGCAACCGACTGGACTGGAACTGTCCCCGGTGTCTGAAGCCCCTGAGTAACCTGCTCAGGTGTCCGGGCAGTTGGAGTCTGAGTGCCTCCCCCCGCCTGAGAAGTAGCAATAGTAGACATGGCGACGGTCTTGTGCCAGGCTGGTGCACACCGTCAAAATTTAGGCTAGGGTCTCCTGAAGACCCGGAATCACAATGGGCACTGCTGGTGCCTGAGCCTGTCCCGTTGGGATCTCAACTGCGGGGACCGGATCCTGAGCAGTGGAAGGGTCCACAGGTACTGCCCCGGCTGCTAAGCGGGCTGCACCCTTCCCTTTTCCACGACCTCGACCTCCAGCTGGTCCTGCTGGTGTTTGATCACCACGATTGGTAGCACGAGTCGTCACCATCTGTGAGAGAATGAAAACAATAGAAGTTTAGTTCCAGAATTCAACAGAGTCGCACGACAGAATTCAATAATGTGGGATTTTTCCTAAGGGTTATGTAGCCTCTCGAAGATAAGCACAGACGTCTCTGTACCGATCCGCAAGACTCTACTAAACCTGCTAATGACTGGTAAGACCTATTTAACCTAGGGCTCTGATACCAACTTGTCACGACCTGACTTCGGAGTCGTGATGGCTCCTGTCATGGAACCAGGCAAGTCGCCCCTTTGTTTCTAAGCTAAATTCAATTTCTTGTAAAAATACAATTTTAAACGAATTTATTGATTATACTAAGAATTTGAAGTTTAAAAATAATATTTGAAACCAAAATTAAAATATCCAACCCCGGATCCGGTGTCACTCAGTCATGAGCTTCTATAACATAAAGCAAGGAAAAGGAGAATGGACAAAATAGTCTCAAAATAAATAACAACGGTAGAATAAGAAAGAGAAGACGAGGTCGCGATCGCCATCTGCTACCTCGACGACTCCAATAAAGCTCTAACAGCCACTCAACAACCACTACCGGGTCCCGATGTACCTGGATCTGCACACGAGGTGCAGGGGGTAACGTGAGTACACCAACTCAGAAGTAACGAACCCAAACTATAGGTTGAGAGGTAGTGACGGGATAAACCTCAATAATTAAATCATCAACGTACAAAATTTAGGCATGTTCACAGTTTATCAGAAAATGACAACAGAATAGGCTAGATATACCCCAATATGTTCTATATGCCAACAAGTCACAATGTGAAAATGCGCATAGTGCTCACAACTCTTCCTCAGAAGTCCACCTAGTACTATATATGGCTCTCAGGCCCAGGGAAGTTCCATCCCGGAATATGCATAACACCGGTGACCGTAGTCACTCCGTACTGAGGAAAAGGCCAGTCCAGCCCCACGGAGAAGGTCCATCTCCGGAATACAATACTCGGATAATATCCATGTCCAGGGAAGGTCCATCCCTCACATAACATCAGCTTCGGACAAGATCCATGTCCAGGGAAGATCCATCACTCACATAACATCAAATTCGGACAAGATCCATGTCCAGGGAAGATCCATCCCTCATCATCAATGCGCACACTGGGGGTGTAAAGACTCTGGAGGGGCCCTAGTGGCCCAAATAGCTATATCAATCCAACAAAGGCATGATTTAAGTATCGTTGTGGTGTGCACTCCGATCTCATAACTGTCTCAATAACATGCTCTCGGCCTCACTCAGTCATTAATCTTCAGTCTCACTCACATGGATCACAAATGCATCCATCAGCCCGAAATAATGACAAGTATGCATATGATTAACAATACTGAGACTGAGATATGAAGTGATATGCTATAACAGGATTGAGTATATGAAATCAAATAATCACAGAATGAGACAGTAATATACGACCACTCCGGTCTCAGCATTTTCGGCATGAAGCCTAGCATTTATACTTAACATGATTCCTAATAGGTTCACACTTACCATATTAACAGAAGCACATATATCATCAGGGAATACTACTCCGCAGTGCTTTTTCCTCTAAATTCGGACTCTGAGTGCTCCAAATCTACCAGAAAATCAGATGTATATCATTATAATATGCCAAGGAACGAACGCTAATCGAAATTTATCAAAAATACTCAAAAATTCCGAAATTGGTCAAACCCAACTCCCCGGGCCACGTCCCGGAATTCGATAAAATTTACAAAATTGGAATCCTTATCCTCCCACGAGTCTATACATACCAAGAACACTGAAATCGGAGTCCAAATGACCCCTCAAATTCCCATTTTAAGGTCTCTAAATCGCAAGCCCTAACTACCTATTTTAGCACTCTTTTCCCCCAAATTTTCACCAATAATCCGACCTTTAATCACATATAAACGAGTTTTGAGTCTAAATATTTACCCCAATGAAGAACTATCGATTTCCCTCTTCAAAACCCTTCAAAAGCTTCGAACCCGAATAAGAATGGTGAAAGAATGACCAAAATTCGCTAAGGTTTCTTTTTATATGTTCTGCCCAGCATGATCGTACCTGCGGTCCTTTTCTCGCACTTTCGGACCCGCACCTGTGTTCCCAGGTGCGCACTTGCGAAAATGACTTAAGTTCGGACTTCCGCACCTACGACCCTCTTCTACACCTGCGGGCTCGCAGGCGCGACCAGGCGTCCGCACCTGCGCTCCTTGGCCAGGTCCCCCTCTTCCGCACCTGCGCAAGAACCATCACATCTGCGGCTCCCCATCCGCAGGTGCGGCCACACCAGTAAAAATAATACCAACAGTTATTTTGCTGAAATTCCTAAGCACAAACCTCCGCTAACCATACGAAATCAATCTTGAGCCCCTCGGGGCCCCAACAAAACATACCAACACATCACATAACCTCATTCGAACTTAGTTGAGCCTTTGAAACACCAAAAACAACGTAAAAACACATCAAATTCAAGCCTATGAACTTTAAAACTTCTAAATTTTACCAATGATGCCGAAACCAACTAAAACACATCCGATTGACCTGAAAATTTGCACACATATCTAAAATGACATTACGAACCTGCTCCAACTTCCAGAATTCCATTCCGACCCCGATAACCTACTTTCCACTACCGACCAGAAATCGCCAAAAACTAACTTTCGCAAATTCAAGCCTAATTCTACACCGGACCTCAAAACTTTAGCCCGAACACACTCCTATGTTCCAAATCACCTAACAAATCTATCCGAGCTATAAAATTCACATTCCAAGGTCGTTTACCCAATATTCAATTTTCGGTTGACTTTTCTAACTATAAGGCCAACTTAAGAGACTAAGTGTCTCATTTCTCTCCAGAAATTGCTCCGAACCCGAGCCGACCAATCTAACACAACGTAATGAAGTTGAACCGCATATAATGAAGCAGAAACGGGAAAACGAGGCTAAACTCTCAGAATAACTGGCCGGGTCGTTACAACAAGTTGGCAAGATTTGCAAAGTTGTTCATGCTCAAATGTATAGTGTTTAATAAGTTAAAGTCTGAAAGGTCTAATTAGGCTAAGTGTACATGCTACCATTAAGAACAACTTTGTTCAGACAATATTAAGGCATGGTATGAAGGCAAAAAGACAAATAATCAAATGGCATCCAAATGAATGAAAGACATATTACTAAAGGACAAGTTATTAGGGTACATGAGTGCTAAAAAGGGTTTAATAACAATACAACAACAACAACAGCAAACCTAGTTTGATCCCAACATGTGGGGTCTGGGGGGGGGGTAGTCTGTACGCAGAACTTACCCCTACCTAATGCAGGTAGAGAGGCTGTTTCCAATAGACCCTCGGCTCAAAAAGGGTAAGAAGAAGGAGAAGGAAGCAAGGAAAAAAACCCAATAATAGCAGCACATAATACAATACCTGAGGCGAACAAAACCACATACCATAATAAAATCAAAGAATATGAAGGGAAATGCATGCTACTAAGCCTATCATTGAGCACTATAAACTACCTACTAAACCTCTACCTTAATCCTCGACCTCCACACCCTCCTATCAAGTGTCATGTCCTCAGTGAGCTGAAGCAGCGCCATGTCCTGCCTAATCACTTTTCCCCAGTACTTCTTTGGCCTACCTCGACCCCTTCTCAATCTCTCCATGTCCAACCTCTCACACCTCCTGACAGGGGCATCAATGCTTCTTCTCCTAACATGTCCGAACCATCTCAACCGCGACTCCCGCATCTTGTCCTCCACGGAGGCTACTCCCACTCTGTCCCAGATAGCTTTATTCTTAATTCTATCTCGCCTGGTACACCCACACATCCATCTCAACATCCTCATCTCTGCTACTCTCATCTTCTGCACGTAGGAGTTCTTGACTGGCCAACACTCAGCCTCATACAACATAGCGGGTTGAACTAGCACTCGATAAAACTTTCCCTTAAGTCCTAACGATACCTTTTTATCACATAGAACACCGGAAGTGAGCCTCCACTTCATCCATACCGCTCTGATTCGATGTGTGACATCTTCGCCAATCTCCCTGTTACCTGGATAATAGACCCGAGATACTTAAAACTCGCTCTCTTGGGGATAACTTGAGCATCAAGCTTAACCTCTACGTCTGCATCACGGGTCTTACTGAATTTGCACTCCAAGTATTCTGTCTTGGTTCTACTCAGTTTGAAACCCTTAGACTCCAAGGTCTGTCTCCAAACCTCCAACCTCGCGTTAACGCCGCTATGCGTCTCGTCAATCAGCACGATATCATCGGCAAATAACATGCACCAAGGCACCTCCCCTTGTATGTGACGCGACATTACATCCATCGCCAAGGCAAATAATACAAACTTTGTAAAGATTCAGGATAGGTGAACTGATAAACATCCTAGTATTACCCTAAAGATTGCTAAGTTCAGGACAAGTTTAGAACTAACAAAACAACATACAGGAAACAAATTAGAAGACACTAAGTTAATCCCTATGAGGATTCATATTATTCAAAACAACCAGTCTCAGAACTAATAGTATCAATTAGAGAACTAAAGAAACTCGTATACACATGAAATTAGCAAAATCATGCTCAGAATTAACTTTAAACATGCTAGATCATAAACACAGATCATAGGTGCATAGAAACAAAATGGAAAAGGGATAGTCACTCACTAGTTAGGCAAGAAAATAAGAATAACACCACAATAGTCGAGACCCCAGAATATTTGGCTTTGACTTTCAGCCGGCCAAAACCAGAAGTAAAACGAGATAGCCAAGAGAACACGGAATCAAAACCTAAGTTTTTTTTAGTGAGATTACAGTGAGTCGAGTCTGTCTTAAAGGAAAAAAGGGAGAGGTTTATATAGTGGCATGGATTGAATCAGGTAAACAAGGAAAAAATCATAAATCAAATACAAACAAGGAATTCCTATACACAGAATCATTAAATAATCAGTTTTGAAGAAAAAAGGCAAACCCTAGTTCTTTTAGGAAAACAAATATTAACGGAATGTACATAAAACAATAGCACAAAATGAATTTAGACACAAATAACACCTAAAATCAGAGAATCAAACTAATTTTAGGTCTGATCTAAAGAGATCTGAAAATGCTAAATTAGGGCCAGAGCAAATATTGACAAAAGAAAAATCGGCAAGCATATAAGGAAACAAAGTAAAACTAAACAAAACAAGGAAAGAAACATGCAAAATCAATTTTGAAATCAATTTAAGAGAAAAAATGGTAAACCTAGTTTTTTAGGAAAGGTGTAGATCCAGAAATCCAAACAATATCGGACTCATATAATGTAAAAATCAAACAGAATATAGTCCAGGTACCAGAAATAGAACAGAATCGGAGAGATAGCACTTGCCATGTTTAGGAAAGTACTAAGTAACACCCTAACGGACCGACCCGTAGCGAGAATGTGCTAATATGATAAGGAAATAAGAGGAAAATCCCATTAGAAGTGGGATTAGGAGGGGGGTTTTGAATGACAACGGATTAGGGTGAGAGAAATGAGATGATATTAGGGTGGCGAACAGGTGAAATTGGATTAGGGTTAGGGGTTTGGGTTAGTTAAAAGGGAGGGATTAGATATGGGTCGTTGATATCAGAGATCAACGACCACAATTAAAAGGGAGTTGGTCGGGTTTATTTAGGCGGGCCCCGACCTGGTTAGGCAGATGGATTTTATTTGGTTTGGGCTGGGGTATTGGGCTAAGGAAATTTGGATATTGGGCTGGTTTGGGTAGCCTAGGTCCGAAAATAGGGGAATTTAGGGGCTATTAGTTAAACACCCAGTTTAATTAATAAAATAATTTATAAAAAATGATAAATAAATTAGTAAAAATATTATTTGTGAATAAAATAGTTAACAAAAATTATTTAGTACTATAAAAGCATAGAAAGGTTATTTTTTCATAAATAAAATAATCATAAGTATATATGGGCTATTATTGCAAACTATGCAATTTTAGCCTAAAAATGCAAATGTAATTATAATAAATGCACCAAAAATATTTAAAGCTTAATATGGATATAAATGATGAAGTTAGATGATAAAATCATCATAAAAATTATTTGTGATGCAATTAATGATTATTTATATAATAAAATATGGGAATAAATCGATTTAAAATCTTTAAAATTATGGAAAAATTAGGAAAATCTTTAAAATATGTGTTTATGAATCAAATGATGATGCATATGCACTCTTTTGAAAGTATATATTTATATTTGAAATATATGAGGGAAAAATTGGGTATCAATAACATATATAAGGGAACTCCAAGAATCACGGGGCACAACCAAATATGAAGCAAATAAGATGACACATAGGAGTAATAGACCCTAGATCAAATAAAACTGAAGCATCTCTACTGCAAACTAAAACAATACCTGTAATGACAGCATCGGATGACTCAACCTCAAGTCTGGCTGGAAAAACATAACATCGGGGTTGGGGCCCACCACTATCCCTGGGACGATCTCAATCTGGAAGGCCTCCACCTCTAACGACCTGACCTCCACCTCTAACAATATGGCCCCTGCCTCTGGCTATGTGACCCCTGACTTTGGCTGGCTGAAATAGTGATGTTTTGGCAAAGGAGATAGCATATATTTGCAATGTTAGAGTAGCTACTGTGATGACCCAAAGGGTCATCTTATGAATTAAGACTTCATTCCAGGATCATTGGCCTTAAAAAGATTTAATTTTATTTACCTCAATTTTCATGCGCAGTCCGGGCGTGAAACCGAAAAGCTTTTACGTGAAAACATGAGAAATAATAATTTTGAGAAGTTAAAATTTTTATTTATAGTTGACTTGGGTCAATATTTTTAGTAAACGGACCCGGATCTGTGTTCCGACGATCTCGGGAGGTCCTAGGTAAAATATGGGACTTGGGCGTATGCCCGAAATTGTCACGACCCAAATTCCCAAACCACGAGATCGTGATGGCGCCTAACACAATTCTTGCTAGGCAAGCCAATGTTAGAAATTTACTAACCATCTCCTTTTAAAGTTACTAAACCATAATAGAACAATTCAGACTAAATACGAATACTAATAAAGATCATAATTAAATCGAACCACGAACTAAATATATAACTATGAAACTGCCCCAGGGTTTGATGTCACAATTCACGAACTACTAAAGAATACTACAAATAAATGGGCTGAAAGAAATAATATATATGTTTTGAATGAAATAAAACAGTATATAAGTGAATAGGAGAAGACTCCAGGAGTCTGCGGACGCCAGCAGATCTACCCCGTGTCTCCGAACAAAATACGCAGCTACTGATATCTCCTAGCTCTGGTCAGTACCTGGATCTACACAAAAGAGTGCAGAGTGTAGTATCAGTACAATCGACCCCATGTACTGAGTAAGTGTCGAGCCTAACCTCGGCGAAGTAATGACAAGTCTAGGACAAGACACCACATAAAACCTGGACATCAAAATTATGCTAACAGGAAATAATAGCAATTAAAGAATATAAACCGCAATTAATGAGAAGGGAGCATGCGATAGAGATTTTTCAACATAAGGAATGAGGAAGACAATAAGACAAACACAGATAGTGACCAACAATAATATTAGCAATTAAATATAAAAGTAAACTTGCATGGCATCACCCTTCGTGCTTTTACTCTTAGTCTCACCAAATAATAAATAGAATACACGGCATCACCCTTCATGCTTTACTCTCTTCCTCACCTTATAAATAAATCAGACACAACATCACCCTTGATTTTCAATCTTCCTCACAATATAATTAAGTTAGGCACGGAACTACCCTTCGTGCTTTAGACTCTTCCTCACAATCTCATCAAAACATCAATCAACATAAATGGGGATTTCGCGAGAAACAATATTCCATCATAATTTCTATCACCATTTAATATTTCGATCTCAACTCAATGTTCTAAAAGGAATTTCACAAGAATCAATATTTCATCATGGTTACTATCATCATTTATCATTTCAATCTCAACTCAATGTTCTCAACATTTCACTACAACAATAATCACAGATGATAGGTTTTAAGACAACCAGAATAACAAGAAATAACATTTACTCGCATGGTATGACCTGACCACAACGTATAGGTACTCGTCACCTAACCTATACATTGGATTTAACAAACAAACATGTAACAAGTAGTCATACAATACCTATTCTCTCAAGCTAAGGTTAGACACAACACTTACCTCAATTCCGCAGGCCACTCACTGCTCAAGTACCATTTTTCCTTTTGAATTCACCTCCAACACACTCGAATCTAATCATAATTAGTTTAATATCATTAATTAGTGCTAAAGAAAATAACTTTACTGCAAAATTATGGTTTTCCTAAGTTTTCTAAAAAAAACATTAAAACCCGACCCCAGGCCCTCTTGGTCCAAACTCGGAGTTCGGACCAAGTTCCATTTACCCATTCACCCCCGAGCCCGAATATGCAATTAGTTTCGAAATCTCACCTCAATTCGAGGTCAAAATCCTATTTTTACAAAATTTCCTAATTCTACCCAAAACCTCAATTTTACCATAAAAATTCTTGATTTTTGATTTAAAAGTGATGAAAAACATTGGGTAATTGAAAGAGTAGAGTTTAGAATTGATTACCTTCACTTTGGGGATGAACTTTGGTGAAGAAAATCGTCTCTAGGACTTGGTAGTTCGAAAAATAGGTTATGTCTGTGTTTAAAATTGAATTTATATACCTAGGTAGGCCTTCATCGCATTTGCGTGGGCCTGCCCGCGTTTGCATAGGGTCAGGCCTGTTGGCCTTCGCGTTCACGGTCACTGGGACGCGTTCGCATAGAGGAAAGTCAGGCTCCCCTCCCCAGGCCCGTTACTCTACGCGTTGGCGTGGACCAGATCGCGTTTGCGTAGGGTCTCCTCCCAGCCCATCGCGTTCGCGTCAGGGGTCCCGCGTTCGCATAGAACAAAAATGCTCAGCTAAATTTTTACTCTATGCGTTCTCGATCGGTGCTACACGAACGCGAAGCACTAAGTAACTGGGCACCAGAAACAGAAAACCAGCAGATGTTTCTAAGTGTAAAACACCCAGTGGCTTATCCGAAACTCACCCGAGCCCTCGGGGCTCTAAACTAAACATGCACGCAAGTCTAAAAACATCATGCAGACTTGATCGTGCGATCAAATCATGAA
Source organism: Nicotiana knightiana (assembly GCA_005239525.1). Classification (NCBI taxonomy): domain Eukaryota; kingdom Viridiplantae; phylum Streptophyta; class Magnoliopsida; order Solanales; family Solanaceae; genus Nicotiana; species Nicotiana knightiana. The sequence goes on along the minus strand of ML380943.1, from coordinate 101,868 downwards.
AATAACATGTAAAACTATGAATTAAACCTCAAAACTGATCATTTTTCTCAAGAACACTTAAAGTTCAATATTTCTCAACCGGACATCCGAATCACGTCAAATAAACTCCGATTCTCTCCAAATTTCACAGATAGTATTCATATACTATAAAAAATCTGTACCGGGCTTCAGAACCAAAATACGGGCCCGATACCAATGGTTTCAAATGCTAATTTTTTTCTTTATTTCATTAATAATTCAACAAAATAATTTCTTTCAAAAATTGATTTCTAAGACTTGGGACCTCGGAATTCAATTTCGGGCATATGCCCAAGTCCCATATTTTACTGCGGACCTCCCGAGATAGTTAGAACACATATCCGGGTCCGTTTACTCAAAATATTGACTCAAGTTAACTAAAACCAAACTTTAAATTCTAAAAATTAGTATTTCTTATATTTTCACGTAAAAGCTTACCGGTTTCACACCCGGACTGCGCACCAAATTGAGGTAGTTAAAATTAATCTTTTTATGGATAATAAGCCTAGAACAGAGTCTTAATTCATAAAATGACCCCTTGGGTCATCACAAAAATTGAATTTCGAGCTCCCTAGCATTAGAAATTAATTTTTGAAGACTATTATTGTGCTAGTTTTTTACAGGAAATAAAGAAATGAGTTAATGTTTGAAATCGTTAGTATCGGGCCCGTATTTTAGTTCCAAAGTCCGGTACAAGTTTGTTATGATATTTAAATCCTGTCTGTGAAATTTGGTGAGAATCGAAGTTGATTTGACGTGATTCGGACGTCCGGTTGAGAAATATTGAATTTGAAGTGTTCTTGAGAAGATCATGAGTTTTGAGATTAAATTCGTAGATTTTGATGTTATTTTGGTGATTTGAATGCACGAACAAGTCCGTATGATATTTTTAGACTTGCGTGGATGTTCGGTTTGGAGCCCCGGGGCTCGGGTGAGTTTTGGGTACGCTACGGAGTGATTAGACTTAGAAAAATTCACAGATGATGTCTGGTGTATTGCCCAGGTCTCTGATCTCGCAAATGCGATATCAGGCTTCACAATTGCGAAGCGGCAGACCTGGGAAATGCGACACTTTTAGTCGCAAATGCGAAATCAGCCTGAGAAGCCCATGTTTGCAAAATGCGAACCACCCTTCGAAATTGCGATGGGCCCAGAAGCCGCAATTGCGACATTTAGGTCGCAAATGCGAAGTCAGCAGGAATATGAAGGGTTCGTAATTGCGAACCCCTGATCACATTTGCGATAATTGCAGACTATAAAGTGGTCTTAAGACGGGATTTTCACCCATTTTACAATTCTTTCAAATCCTAAACCTCCATAGATGATTTTTCAAGGATTCAGGCTTCTCCAAATCATAGGTAAATGATTCCAAACTAATTCCTTTCAAACCTTAATAACTTTTAACAAGATTTCAACCTAGAATCTAGAAATTTCATGGTAAAAATTTGGGATTTTTAGGTAGAACTTAGGAAGTTCGAAATTTGGGGATTTAGACCTCGAATTGAGGTCGGATTCCAAAATGAATTGTATATCCGGGCTCGGGGGAGAATGGGTAAACGAGCTTTGGTCCAAACCTCGAGTTTAGACCAAGCAAGCCTGGGGTCGATTTTGTATTTTGATAAGAAAGCATAGGAAAACTATAGTTTTTCATTAAAGTTAATACCTTTAGCAATGATTAATGATATTGAATCAATTGTGATTAGATTTTAGCGGTTCAGAGGCGAATTCTAAAGGAAAAGTTGTACTTGAGCAGTGAATTGCTTGTGAGATCGAGGTAAGTGTTTTGTTTAACCTTGACTTGAGGGAATATGAATCCCCAACTTAAATGCTATGTGAAGATCCATGTGTGTGGTGTATAGGTGAGGTGACGAGTATCTATGCACCACCAAATTATCTGTTTAACATGATCCCTTCCCCGTTTCCAATTTAATTGAATCCCTGGCTTAATTGTTTTACGATTATTGATGTCTATGTGTCTATTTGATTTCGTCAACTTGTTGTTAAGTATTGTTTCAAGTATTTTGGAAGTATTGGTTGTTCCCTTGGTTTCATTGTGATACGTAAAGATTGAGCTGGATGACAGTGTGTTACGATATATATATGTTCTGGTTGATTTTATTGTGAAATGATAATTTGTGAAGTTTATGAGTAGTACAACTTTCTGTTTACAGTTGTTGAGATAAATATATTGTGAAAGTCTTTGACCTGAATTGTGAAATATTTTATAAATAAAAGTGATGTGATTGTCCGGTGGGAGTGGGTTGCACGCCGCAACAAGAAGTGATAAGGGTGGACAGGTGGGATCGGGTTGCACGCCACAACAGGAGAAAAAATGGTGATATATATACGGAGAAGCAATAAGGGTGGATAGGTGGGAGCGGGTTGCGCGCCGCAACAAGAAGTGATAAGGGTGGACAGGTGGGATCGGGTTGCACGCCACAACAGGAGAAAAAATGGTGATATATATACGGAGAAGCAATAAGGGTGGATAGGTGGGAGCGGGTTGCGCGCCGCAACAAGAAGCAATAAGGGAGGACATTTACGTTTTACTGTTTTTTAAACACAAAGATTTGAAAACTTACAGTTTTTCATATTATTCACTTACAGTTATTTTAAAGTGAATTTGAAAATTTGAAAATTTATGTGAGAATTGGTTATAGCTGAGACCTGGAAAAGGTGACTGAGTTATTTTATTTATTGCTACAGATTGTTGTTTCGTTTAGTTTTGAATTTCCTTCTTGCTTTATTATATATTGTTCAAAGGTTATATTGTAAATGCCCCGCCGTAGCCTCGTCACTACTTCGTCGAGGTTAGGCTCAGCACTTACTCAGTACATGTGGTCGGTTATACTGATACTGCACTCTGCACTTCTTGTGCAGATCCAGGTACCAGCCAAAGCTAAGTTGAAGTACTAGTTGATACCAATCGCACGGAGAGACAAGGTAGATCTGCTGGCGTCCGCAGATTCTTGGAGTCTTCTCTTTATTATTTAAACTGTTGTTTTAATTCATTCAAAATAGAGATATATTTATTTCAGCCAAATACTTGCAGTATTCTTAGTAGTTCGTGAATTGTGACACCAGACCCTGGGTAGTTATGCATTTAGTATTAATTCGTGGTCCGTTTTAATATTATTCCCGATATCAGTTATTGAAAAGTATGGGATTTCGTGTTTAATTGGAATTGTTTATTCATGTTTAAATATATTTGAGGGAAAATGGTTAATTAAGTTCTAACATTGGCTTGCCTAGCAAGTGTAGTGTTAAGCACCATCACGATCCCGATGGTTGGGAATTTGGATCGTGACCGCTACTCGAGCTAAGAGTTATACACAACAATTTCCTATAGGAACAGAGTAGATGCATTAGTGATATATGTAAATAGGTACTATGTTTGTTTCTAGACTTTGAGAAAGTCAGCCGAATTAGCTTGGCTATGGAGTTTTATAGTTAGTGATTAATACAAAATAAAGTTAATTACAAAAAAAAAAAACAATTCTAGATCTAAATTTTGAATATTAACTTTTAAAATTCCAAACCTTCAGGTATGAAACTAGGTTTTGACATAGCCAACTTTAGACTCAAAGGTTATCAGATGAAGAGGAAGCATACAACAACATAAGCAGGTGGCATGCCTATGTCAATGGCATAAGGTAGGTTGTAGCAGACCACTATGGCCCGAGGTCGGCCGTGGCATACTTATGCCAATGGCACGAGGTCAGTCGTGGCAGACCACTATGCACGAGGTAGGCCATGGCATGTCTTTGTCAATGGCACGAGATAATTGTAATGCCAAGCAAAGAGTAGGGGAGGATCTAGTGCAATAGATATGGTGAATCCAATAACTTTTGTCTAGATCTTATTTTTGTATAAAAAGTTCATTAGTTTTATAAGAATATTTAGCTTTGAACCTGGTGTATGGGATAAATATTATCCTAGTTATGTGTGAGCCAAGTCAACATTAAGAGAACCTTCAAAGATTGTCACGTGTCATCGATGTGTTTTCAACAAAGGACGAAGACGAGGTCGAAGTGATCTAACGAAGGACGAAGCCGAGGTCGAGCTGACTTAGTAGAGGAATGAGGACGAGCATTTCTTTTAGAAGGATAGTAATGGCTAGTTTTAAAGATAAGATATTACAAAAAATATTCTAGGGTATATCCCTCCAGATGTACCATTAGGGTTTTTGTGACTCATGTGTCACGTGCCTTTATAAATAGAAAAATATGTAGCTATAGGGGGATTGAAAACTCATTATAAAAAGAATACATTGACATTCTCTGAAGATTATTGCTTTATTATATACATACAAATACACCTTTTCTTCAGATTTGTATCGAGCTTTTCTCCCATGATCCAAGGAGTATCTGAATATTCAAAGGCTCATCAATCACTTATCATTGTCAGGAGGAATATCGAAGAATCTCATCCTCTTCGGTCACCTAACTTGCATTTATTTACATAATAAATGCAATTATGTTTCAGTTATTACTATTTAATATTATTCCCTTTATTCATAGGTCATTGAATATTGTTCACTGTCACACATTTATTGTTATTCGAGAGGTACTCGCGATATTTTGCTACGAAATCAGTTAAATAATTTTTTAGATATTAATATTGGCTAAGATTAACTCTATTTTATTATAAAATCTAATTATTTAAACTTAGATCTTAATTTTGGGTCAAACACGTGATTCATCGACCTTATTGTTATTGTATATTCATTTGAGATCGTGTAAAAACCCATAAGCTTGTAATTCTAAATTTGAAAAAGCTGGAAGCACCATCCGCAAAATGAAAAGGTTTAAGAAAGCAATTTGAGGAGAATAAATGATACTAGTAGACTTCAATTCTAATCTATAATTAATATATATATATATATATATATATATATATATATATATATATATATATATATAAAAGCTAGAAATGAACCACATCTCAACAAGCACCACCTGCAAAGCATTTGTAGAAGATTAATTGCTTTATTGAAAAATATGTTGACCTCCTTGCTATAATATGAAATCTATGATTACTCATTAACCATGTCTGTTTCTGTATTGTTGTAGAGTGAGGAAACAAATCATAAACTGGTTGACAGAATAGATGAGCAATTTGATATATACTAACATTTTTGGCATTGTATTCATCTATATATGATACAAGAGATACTCCATACACCAATATACAAATGTTCATTTTTCTATTTCCTTTCCTCCTCACACAACAAACAAATGACTATCTCATAGCTTTTCATTTCACACAAACTGAATCTTCAAAAAACTCACAACTTGAATTAAATTACATCAACATGGTTTGATTGGAACACAAGTTATTCGATGATTAATTATTTCACTCTCTCGTGAGAATAAAAAAAACACTATAATCCGGGAATAACTAATTTCGGAATTAGTTATATTACAATTTTATCCCGACCAAACATAAGATAAACTCATCTCAAATTTAATCTCGAGATTAATTATCCTTTATCCCTCGTACCAAACAAGCCTTAACTCTTTATTGCACTAGGTGGGATGATAACATCTGGCTCTTTAAACTCTGCTCTTTGACTTAGTTCTTCAAAGTTGTCAACCACATTTTGGAGCCTTGCAACAAATTCAATAAGTAGTGAAGCAAAAGTAGCCAAAGACAAAGAACTTGCACTTAAATAAGTTTCCATTTCACATGTATCAGCAATGTCACCACCATCAGCAAGTGAAAGACGTGAAGGCCATTGGTTTTGTTTTCTAAATGATGACTTAGTAAATTCAGACGATTCTTTTGCCAATTGTGGCCAATTTGCTTGTAATGAACTTATGTCAATGGCTGTTTCACTAAGTGATCGAGATCGAGAACTTAATGGCAAATTTTCACTACCATTTTCACTTGAAGAGTCTTCAGAATTAATGTTTTGTTTTCCAATTTCCCAACTCTTTGAATTGACCAAAATATATGATTTGTGGTCTATTTTTTTCTGCAGATGTTGAGCTGTCTCATGCACTTCTTTTAGAATATTTTCATGACTATCTAGCATTTCCAATTTTTCTAACTTTGTTCCTAGATCACGTAAGACGTTTGCTGCATTTGCACCAACCCTCTTTAGCTCATTACGAAATACCCTCCTCTTCTCGGGTGGTGCCTGCAAAAAATGAGAGTTTAATTTCTGTACTTTACGATCAGGTTAAGATGACCTACAACAATCGGCAAATGAGTATATATAGTAAATCTAATTTGATAACCTAAATAATATTACAGTAAATAACTTGTTAAAATATACTGATAGTGTAAAAATTATTTAGATTGTACTTGCATATAAGTTAATAACATGCGATAACTTGTTAAAATACATTTATAGTGTAAGAGTTATTTAGATTATGTATATAGGCAGTCTGGTATATTAAGGTCCCGCTATGTGCGGGGTCTGGGGAAGATCCGGACCACAAGAGTCTATCGTACGCAGTCTTGCCTGCATTTATGCAAAAGTCTATTTTCACGATTTGAATCAGTGACCTCCTGATCACATAACATCAACTTTATCAGTTATGTTAACGCTTGCATTCAAGCCTAGATTATGTGTATATATATAAGTTAAATCAAAACGTTAAGAGTTTAACTTCTGTATACTCACAATGTAAAAAAAAAAATAGATTATCAAGTTAAGATGACTTATAACAGTAAACAACCATCTATAAATAAACCTAATCTGATAACCTAAACAATGCACTAATTAAATAAAATAGCATAGACATTAGTTCAATTAAAACCTGGATTTCTGATTGGATACATCCATGCAATGCCATGACCATAAATGCACAATGCCTCAATGCACTGCTTAATTTGACAAAGTCTCTCCACAAATTCTTGTGCATTCTATAACGCCCATGACGTGGCTCCCAAATAGCAAATCCAAGCTGTTCAAATATGAATCAAAGTGTAGAATGTCACGATTTCTTCTAAGTAAATCCATAATCAATTAGTCCTATAGTTATATTACTCAGACTCTTAAAAAAGGCTTCGGAATGCGTGTCAAATCTTAATTTTATACGGGTGTTGACAGCATTTTTAATGAGTCTGAGCAACGTAAGTCAATAAATACGTTAATGTTACAATATAATGTACGTACCAATGTTTGTTCTCGACCTGTGGATTCTATGACAGATTTGTAGCCACTATATTCTGAGTCATTTGCATCTCTATCATGCTCAACACAACTTAAGTACCCATTGATACAACCTGTTCAAAATTCCAAGGATTCAAGTTGTATAATTAGCAAATTTATTGATCCAAAATTAGAGAAATGTAAATATGAGCTGTCCATTCCAAAATGCTTTCTGTGGTCCCAAAAATTAGTCATTTTGTCAAGCAAATTTTTTTCTCAAAATATTTGACATTTTAGATAATAAAAGTAATTATTTATGTTTTTTTTTTTCAACTCTGCCCTTACTGTTTCGATTAAAGAAAGTATGTTTATTCGAGTGAGATGTTTGAGAGAACGGTAAATAGTAGTTTAGACAAATACTTTTATGATTAAAACGGTATAAATGCAAGACAGTAAAAAAGATAAAAATAAACCGTAGGAAATACAAAAATACACTAAAATATTGTCTCACCTTCCAAAGAATTTGCAAGATCCATGAAATTTTTAACCACCAAACGATGCAAATCTTCACCAGACCAGATAGGGTAAATACTGATATTAATCAACAAGCAAATACCAGCACCAAGAGCAATCAGTGCCAAACGAGTACAAATTGCCACATTATACTCTCTAGTCCTGTTTCCAGCCACAATTAGGATACAATACGTCAAGATAAATACTCGATATCCATATTCATATGGTGCCATTGTTGGGTATAGCTTCAAGTATGATCCAAAAAATGCTGTCAAAAAAAAAATACAAGAAAATAATAGATGAGACTAATTATGTAATCCTCTATCCCAATTTATGTAATTCAGATATCAAGAGTCAAATGAGTTTTTCTTTTTAATCGTGATTTTTTCATATGCCTTTTATGAGTATTTGAACTACTAATTATTATGACTTATAATATCTTTTATATAGTTTTCAAATATGTGAATTTTATTTCAAAAAGCTTAAAGTTTCTATATTTGAATACGTAGTCAAAATTAAAAAATTTGACTCTTGAAATCCGAACTGTGTCATATAAATTGGGACGGGTTTTAAGAGATAATTTGGAACATGATGATTTTATGCTAATAGAAAGTTTACCTACGATAAAAATGCTCACAACAATTACAACTCTTTCCCTTTCTCCAGCCCACAATGCTAATTGAGCAAAGATGAAAGCAAGCATTCCAGCACAAAATGTCCCCAAACCACGATTAAATCCTTTAATTAAGGTTGCTCCTGCACAAAAAAATTAAAATAAAAAATAAATAAATGGTGAAAAGGTTACTATATCAGCAAATTAATACTCATTTGGCGTATAGTAAAAAGATTTAAGTTATATATAGGCTGATAATATAAAGTTTTATTTTATGTTATCCATGTAATTTAACCTTTTATAGCAAGTAATTAGTTATGTAACATTTTACTATGATAGATATTTATATATAATGGCTTTATAAATTGCTTGATTGTGTAAGAAATTTTTGTACTATTAATGCGTATTGAACATATACTCATATTAGTAAATTAGTTAGAGTTCTATGCAGTATTGGTGTACAAATATTTACACATACAATTTACTTATAATGTAATTGCAGGTAACTCTATTTAATAGTACCGATTGACAATCTAAGATAAATTATAATCATATTAACTTCTTACTAACATATCAAATTATAATAATGGTGTAAAAATCCATTATACTATCAGCGTGTAAATAATTTAAATCCTAGTAAAATTGAGAAGAAAGTAAAAAATAAGAGAAGGATATGCTAAAATTTCTTACCTATGCTGAACTCAAACATAACAAGAACTGTTAAGATTGCCCAAATTGCGAACTGAGCAATATCATTAGGTTTTTTCCAGAAAATGAGAAGAGATACAAAAGATAATGCAAATCCCATTTTCAAGGAAAAAATAATTTTTCGAGGATCATTTCGACCCATCTCGATTGCTTTCTTCGCAAAATCTTGTAAATTGTTGAAAAAACTTGTAAATCTATCATTCAATGGACTGAAACAATTGCAGCAGCCTTTTCTTTCATCATAATAATCAATATTTGGCAGCAGTTTTTCTTTGTTTTCATCTGTAGAAGCCTTCTTGAAAAAATTCTTTATGGTCACCATTTCTTGCTATATATTCTTTTTCTCCGATTATATATATGGACTCTGAAAAAAAAAACGAAAAAAAAAGGAAATGATCAAAGTGTCATTTGCGTTTCTACAAGCTGTGTAGAACTCTCTTGTAAGGAAAGAAGAAACTGGAGAAAACTTATCAAAGAAAGAAAATTCACAATAAAGAAAAAATGAAATTATGGAAATCAACTATGCAATATATCCAAGCAAGTTATTGTCGATTATATAAATCATCCTGATTACATCCCTCTATTTAAGCACTTTTCTCGTTCAATATTATACAAAATAAAAGCTAATAGTAGGGATGGGGGGGATAGAGAATACATAACCTTATCACTACCTTATGTCGATAGAGAGATTATTTCGATAGACCCTCGGCTCAAAGTAAATATACATAATCGCAAGAGTATAGAGAAAAGCTATGCAATATAGTGAAAAACTCAAAAGAAACAAGAACAACAAGAAGATAATAATAATAATAAACAGAAAAAATAACAAATATAGCCAAATATATAGTAATAGAAATCTAACAATATATGGATATACGAGAATAACATTATCGATGATGGATGAAAGGAAAGACGCTCTACTCCTTATTGCCCTTCTATTCTGATTTCGACCTTCACACTCTTCTATTATGAGTAATGTCCCTGGTATATATAACAGTACAAAAAGACTCATAGAAAATAAAACATAAAGTAAACGTACTAACGTAACTAAAATAATTTAATCACAACGTAATATCTTTGTATGTTTTAACACCAATCACCTATTATTGCCAAATTTGTATTTCTTTTTGGTTTTATGTACATGAAGAGTAATTAATAAAGAAGAAGGAGAAGAAAAGACGTGCATGAAATTGAAGAGTTTTTGGTGTGCCACTTTGGTTGGATCAGTCAATTTCCTAACATTAGAAAGTGGTTACAGTACGGTAATGAAAACAAAGTAAAGAAGCTTCCCTCCCTCTCCACTACGATAATTATATCAGAGAAAACGTACGAGTAAAGTTGTTACGAAAAATTACGACTCAATTTCAAGCAGCTAGATAAATTTTCAATCAATTTTGTTCTATTTGAACATATGTTTCCGTCTCTAATATTTAAATTTTAGTTTCTATATATATTATTTGACGTTCTCCACATTTTTTATTGTTATACGAATTTCTAACAAATTAAATTTAAAGTGGCCTCTAACAAACAATGGACCTAATGCGAGCTTACTATCATGAGCAAGCCTTATTTCTATCTACTAATGCGAGTTTAATACGTCGTTTATATAATTTTTTTCTTCTAATATATTCAATTTCGACTAATAAAATTAAGAAAAGATTAACCACGTATTCTTGAAAAATGACGTGGTTATTTCTTCCTCTCGTAACAGAAAATTAGCTATACAATATACTACTACTAAATAAAGAAAAGAAATAACCTAATGGATCAGATTGGGTTTTGTATGAGACTTACCAATAATAATAATGCATGCACTTTAATTTAGACCTGAAAATTCAGTTGGAGATTAAAGAAAATCCATTATTGGGATCTTGTAAATGGAAGAACCAAAGAAACAAGAGTGGTATATATACGTAGAAGAATGTTAGGAAAATTACCAGAAATATGTTATAAGAAAGTGATAGGAATAGTTAGCTAACGAAAAGTAAGAAGAAAACGATAATATGGTCTAAATGAAGGTTGATGGGCTAAGCTATATAAGAATGCAGAACAAGCATATTCTTGAAGACTAATTCATAATTCTCAATATATATTTTTTTGTGTTTATTCCAGATTTTCTCTACAGAGCTAAATGACCTTTCAATATAGCAAAAAGAATAAATTTATAGTGCTAGGCAATTTTTTTGGCTATTTTATTTTTTATGATCTCTCGCAGTTTGAAGAGTTTGTGTTTCTTTTTCTCAGTTGAAAGTTTAAATTTGAAAATATTTAGGAAATATTTTGGAACAAATGAATAAAAAAAGAAGATTTAATTTCTACAACTCAAACGTGGAAGCATTCTGTCAATTTCAGCCATTTCCATTTTCAACTATCATATCATGTAAACATGTTTAGTGCGCGAGTAGAATTCCTTCTAATAAAGAAATAAACTTATAGGAGAAAAGGCCTTCTATCTAAAACGAACAAATTATTTGCTGGCAAAATTATTGTCTAAATATGATTTTCAATAAGAAAAAAGTATGAAAAAGGGATGAATAGAGGTGCGACATAAACTAAAAAGGGCAGTCCGGTGCATTAAGCTCTCGTTATGCGTGGGGTCCAGGGAAGGGCAAGACCTTAAGAGTCTATTGTACGCAACTGCATTTTGGAATAGGTTGTTTCCACGGCTTGAACGTCACATGACAGCAACTTCACAAATTACGCCAAAGTGCGACATAAACTATTACATATAATTCCAGTTAATTTGTCTTGCAAGTGCATGAGTTCGGGTCTGCGACTGTGAATTTATTAAGATTTTACTTCGTGCACCAAAATTAATAGATATTTTGTATTATTTCTCAAGTGGTGTGGACTTATTATACTTATATACATATTGTTAATAGGGTTTAAGTTATATGGATAATAAGTTAATTAACTTGCTATAGCACATTATCACTATTTATTTTATGTTATCAATCAAAGTTTATCCAAAAAAAATACTTACAATTACCTTTCAGTTCCTGATTGTGTAAATATTTTCACAGATCAAGCGAGGGAAGTGAAACCCCAACATCGACTTCTACAACACACGAAAAGATGCTAGAAGGCACAAGCACAGCCTGTGCTAATTATAATTTCCGTTATTTTTATTAACAAGTAAACATTATTATCAACAATCGCTAATTGAAAGTTTCAAGAAAACAATGTCCTCATATATTTCCCACATCCAGTACCATTACAATTTTTACATATATACAAGTACTTATATAAACAACTAAACACTTAAAATTAGGAAGTGACAGGGTTCTATTAACAATTATTAAGATCCTCTATTAATCCAGTAGTAATGAGGGATGTCCCATTGGTGAATAAAGTACAATAATTACAACTGGTGACAGAGAAATCTAAAGAGGAAATCTGTTATGCTTTGGCAAGTATTGGTGATAATAAAGCTCCTAGTTGTGATGACTTTAATGCAATATTCTTTAAGAGAGCTTGGCATGTGATAGGCGATACAATTACAAATGCAGTGATGGAGTTTTTCTCAAGCTCAAATATGTACCAGCCTATAAATTGTACGACAGTTATACTTGTCCCCAAGGTGAAAAATACTTTTAGAATTACTGAATATAGGCCAATATCATATTGTACACTGCTCTACAAGCTTATATCTAAAGTGCTAACAAATAGGCTGCAAGGAGTGATGGATGATCTGGTGGATAGGAACCAGTCAGCTTTTGTTCCTGGTAGTCTGATAAATTATAACATAATCCTCAGTCATGAACTAATAAAAGGTTATGGCAGGAAAGATATTTCCTTTAGATGCATGATGAAAATAGATATGAAGAAGACTTATGATTCTATTGAATATGACTACTTGGAGCAGGTGTTGACTAGTTTGCAGCTCCCAGGGAACTTTGTGAAATGGATTGTGAGGTGTGTTACTACAGTCTCCTATTCCATCATCATTAATGGGCAGCCTACAATACTATTTCAAGCAAAGAAAGGCTTGAGACAGGGAGATCCCCTGTCCCCTTATCTTTTTGTGATGGCTATGGAATATCTGACTAGACTACTGAAAACACTCAAGAGGGATCCTAATTTCAACTACCACCCTAAGTGTGCCAGAATGAATATAATCCACCTAAGCTTTGCTGATGATTTACTGTTGTTCTGTAGAGGAGATACCATATTTGTGCAGATGGTGTATAAGTGCTTTTAGGATTTCTCAAAGGCTTCAGGATTAGTTGTTAATGCTGATAAAAACTCTATTTTCTTTGGTGAAGTAACTGATGACAAGCAACAAGAGGTACTACAGGTACTAGGCTTCTCAAAAGGGATATTACCAGTTAGATACTTGGGAGTGCCACTAAGTATGAAAAGACTATCATTAGTTCAATGTCAGCCTCTCATTGAAAAAATGTTAGAGAAAATTCAATCTTGGACTACAAGGTTTCTGTCATATGCAGGGAGAATACAACTCATTAGAAGTGTTCTCTTTTCTATTCAAGTATTCTGGTCCCAAGTGTTTTTGCTGCCAAAGAAGTTAATCCAACTGATCGAAAATATGTGTCAAAGATTCCTATGGACTGGAGTGTGGAGGTATCAAAGAAAACACTACTGGCATGGGACAAATTATGCCAACCAAAAGCAGCAGGTCGCTTAAACTTACTTGATGTAGAAACATGGAATAAAGCAGCTATTTGCTAACTCTTATGAAATTTATGCAGAAAAAAGGATAAGATATGAGCGCAATGGATTCATATTTACTATAAGAAGCATAACTTATTGTGGAATGTTGAACCAAAACAAGCCTCTTGGATTGTGCAAAAGATATTAAAAGCTAAGAACTATTTTGAGGAAGATGGTTATACAGAAGAAGATGTAGTGGGAATGGAAAAGTTCTCCATCAAGGCCATATATATGCAGCTTAGAGAAGACTTTGCTAAAGTGGCATGGAGGAAACTGGTGTGCAACAATGCTGGACTACCTAAGTGGATTTTCACACTATATTTTGCTGCGCATAGAAGACTATTAACTAAGGATAGATTGGGGGGATGGGACTATGTGAAAAATACAACTTGTGCATTATGCAATACAGAAGAAGAATCCATTGATCATCTCTTCTTCAGCTGTTCCTATTTATCTCGAGTATGGACAACAATGTTACAGTGGCAAGGGATTCATAGATAGGTGATGTCATGGACAAATGTGATAGCATGGACTGCGAGACACTACAAGGGAAAGAGCACAAAAGATGAAATATACAAGCTAACACTAGCAGGCAGCTTGTACTACATCTGGCAAGAAAGGAATGGCAGAATCTTTCAAGCAAAACAACGAGCAACATCAGTACTTATAGTAGACTAATAATACAAGATGTGCATGGTCAAGGAGCTTCTAAGAGGAAACTACAGAGAAGATTGATGGAGCTTAACTACTATTCTAATGTATTAGATAGTTAAATAGTAGTATAGTAGTTAGTAATGAGGAAGGCTAAATCTGGGGCTTATGTCTAGATTAAGCATGAACAAAACAGTATAAATATTACTGGTAAATAAAAAAATTTAGTTACCAAAAAAAACTAAACACTTGAAAATAATCCATAACGATTTTCTGAAGGGAACGTTTATCATGATTCTCCTTAAAACTATAAATAAAGCATTTGCTTAAAAAAAAGTAGCATAACATGGAAAATAAACCTATAGCAAATCAATTCATTTGACAAGACCTAAATACCATTAAAGGATATGGTATAGTGGATGAGACTACTATTTCCTTAATCAGAAGTCTCGGGTTCAAGCCTTGGGTCTAGAAAAATCCTTGATAGGGAACGCTTCCTCCAAATGGGGCTCTACGAAGTGCGAATTCGGATATAGTCGGGTCCCAATACGAATACCGGTCACCGGATAGAAAAGAAAAAAAAAAAAGACAAGACCTAAATAGCTCTTCATTTTGGGAAAACCAAGCGTCAACCGATAAATATATACTTTTGTGTAAGCAAAGGGCAAGATGAGTGTGAGTTGAGGTGGATTGAATTGGTTGTCTCCATTTTTGCACTCATTTTCTCTTTGATAACTTACTAATATTATTTATCATTATGTGATTTTGTCAGAATCGTGAGAAACTCAATTAATGCTTCTTCCAGAATTGGAATGAGTTGTGCGCATGGACATGTATATTAGAAGTCGTCTCTTACTAATGAAGAAAATGACATTAGAAGAAAAGTCTTTTATTATTAACTTCATTTTCAGGTCTTTATAGATAAATTCAAGCCTCTCTCCTAGTTTTTTCAAATTTTATTACAAACATCAATAAGAAATAATGTAGCCCTTGCATATTCTTTGCGATTCTTTTGTTAAAATTGGGAATAAATTTTATGAATAGTTACTCGACGTTTACTTTATTACACCAAAATCACACAACAGTTTTTGTAATCAACATTGATCAATTTGATTACTTGATCAATCAACTTAACTTTGCTAATCCCAGTATTGAAATAAAATGCTAGCTAATTTCTTCATGTCTCGACGTACCTAAGGAGTGATGGCAGAGTAATCTTATACATGTGTGATAGTAGAAGGTAGCACGCATCCAATAAAATAGTCGATCCGCATGGGAGTTGTCCTGGATTCCATCGTTATTTTAATTTTAAAAAAGTAATGTTGCTAAATGTTGCAAGAAGTAAGGGGTCATTTGGTTCAAAACTAGGTTATCCCGGGATCATAATCCATGATTATAACAAGGTCATGTGTAGTCCCAAATTTTACATAGAATAAATAATCTCATGATTGCGGTATGAATTTTATCCAGATTTTAGATGATATCCACAATTAAGTACTAAAAAGATTTAATCCCAGTTGAGGATAACTCCCTAATATATGTAACCAAACGGCCCCTATAGGTATGGAAAATAATGATCTTCCTTTTGGGCTGAAATCCCATAAATTTCAACAGCCCAAACGGTTCCATAATATTGCCGAAAATTAGGCCTCTAGCCCATTTTTAACTTGAAGAATTAACCCAAATAACAACGGGATATTATTATTTTTAGTCTGCGTACATATGGTAGTTAAAAAAGTGTATAAAAATTATATAATTTTTATATATAACATACAAAATGTATATATATACAAAGAATATATAAATTTTATATATTTTTTGACTATTATTTTTACAACGGCTATACAGTATCATTTTTTCAATAACAGTCCACCCAACCGCTTAAATTAAAAATAGCCGATGGAGATATAATATCTGTATAATTTATGTATAATTGTATATAATTGATAGAAAAAAGTAAACAATGAATATGACCGGCTATTTGAGCAAAGATTCCTTTTATCTTCTTCCTTCCTTCGGTCCTTATACTACCTTATCCTTTCTGTTATCATCTCAAGCTAAGGCTACTATTTCCCCACTTCCAATTTCTCTCTCACAGAAACCATGTTATCAATATCAGTTCAATCTAGCTTGAAAACCAGTGTTACTATCCCTTCTTTACCTTCCCACAATTCCTCAGTTAAATCCTTGAGATGTTCTTCCTTCTCTGTAAACAAAACAGCCTCATCTTCCATTCTTACTTACAAAACCAAACCAACAAGAAATATCCATAAGCTTTTTGCTTCAGCTGCCACTGAAACAGAACCAGTTACAGCTGACATTTCAGACTCTACAGTTCAAGAAATAGAGGTAAATATCAACCCTTTAATTTTGATTATCTAATACCTGTATATAGAATTTTATAGCCGAATTGTGACGACGAGGTCACTGGTTCAAACCGTGGAAACAACCTCTTTAAAAAATGCAGGGTATGACTGCACACAGTAGACCCTTGTGATCCAGTCCTACCTTTGATCCCGCGCATTGCGGGAACTGAGTGCACCGGACTCCCCTTTTAATCCATTTTAAATGTTACTTGATATGTACGCATAGTTGGAACCGAAAACGATAGGTTCAAAATGAGTGTGACCTTATCATATGATACATTTTAAATGTTTCAAATTTAAAATTCAAATTTGATGAGTTCTATCTTCTTTGTTTTATTACTGAAGCTATTGCATTTTTTTAAATTATGGGCTCCGAAATTTAATAATTGTTGACATTTTAGTGGAGTATTTTTTAAAATATGTATCTTTGCTCCGTGTCAAAAATTATGTTCAATTGAACACATCAAATACACAGTGCATCTGCATTTATGCAAACATAGTTTAAGCAAAAGCGACAGATTCAATTGAATTTACAGAACTCGTCCTAAATGTGACTATGAGAATGAGCCTAAAAGACAAGAGCGGATCTTGAGTATTAAGTACGGTTCCGATCGAACTATTAGCTTTTGCTTAGATATTGTATTTGAATTAAAATATCATTAAATATGTATGAATACTCCCTCTGGTACACAATAAGCGATCGCTTTACCTTTGACACACTCATTAAGGAAATACGAACTTCTAGAGAAAAAAAAAGATGTATTTGCTAAATTAACCTCAATTAATTATTATCTTAACACATCGGAATATGTAACTAAGGGCAAAAATAAAATTAATTCCTTCTTGATTATGTAAATACACTTATTTTGAACCAAAAATAAAAAGATAAAATAGTCAATTATTATGGACCGGAGGGAGTGTTTAATCACAAACGCAGTAAATAAGAAGAACTATGAGTTCTGTGGTATGCGCAGAACCCATAAATTTCATATCCTGATAAATGATATACAGTCAAATCTCGCTATAACATCCTCGTTTGTTCCGAATATTTTTGGATCTTATAACGAAGTGCTGCAAAACATGAAAATTAGTTCCGAAAAAGCTTGACTTTTATAGTGAAGTATTTTTTTTATAAGGATGTTGTTATAGAGATGTCTGATTGTAGTAAAATATTTTGGTGAATTCTTGATATTTGCAGAAGAGTGAGTCGAAGAAAAAGGAAATTGAGAAGCCAAGGCTGGTGTTAAAATTCATATGGATGGAGAAGAACATAGGACTTGGTCTTGATCAAGTGTTACCAGGACATGGTTCTGTTCCTTTGAGTCCATATTTCTTTTGGCCAAGGAAAGATGCATGGGAAGAGCTGAAAACAACACTAGAGAGCAAGCCATGGATATCACAAAAACAGATGATTATTTTGCTTAATCAAGCAACTGATATCATCAATTTGTGGCAGCAGAGTGGTGGCAATTTGTCCTAATTTGCTTTTGGTTTTTATCTTAGGCTTAAAATTTTGAATTCTGTTCAGTTTTGTTTGGGGGTAAGTCCTCTTCTTTTTAAGTGTACAATAGTGAAGCAGAAAAATTGCAAAAGGAACTGTCATTTTTATTTCAAGATTTCTTCTTAGGCCGGTTTGGCCAAGCTGGAAAAATCGGCATATTTTGAGGAGCATATGATAACCAGGATAAGTTTTATGCGTTGTCCATATAGGAAATATTTATAGTCAAACCTCTTTATAATAACATCGTTTGTTTCTATGACTTGAATACGAAAAATTTTAGACTATCAATACATATGACTTGAATAGCACAGTAACTATTGAACAACTTTATAAAAGAAAAGTAGATGGAGATTTTGTCAAAGTTATACTATAACTTGTGAACAAGGCAAGAATTATGAGTGTGATAAGACTTGTGAGCAATTTAACAAAAAAGATAGAATTAAAATTATGCTATGTCCTGCATAACTTGTGAGTAAGAGAAGATTTACCATTTCGATAAGACTTTTAAACAAATGGAGTAACAAAAAAGGTAGAATGAAGATTGTGTCAAAGTCGTGTCCCCCAATAAAACTTGTGAGGATGTACTTTTTCATTCTTCTATATATATTGCCGAGAGTTATTTTTGAACAAATTTCTTAAATGGGCACAAAACTGAAACCGTGGCCGAGTAGTTTGATTTGGATTTATCCGTGAGAAATTCAAAAATAGCCTGATTTATAAGTGATCATTCAAAAATAGTCACAGTTTTAAAAGTAATCGGAATTTAGTCATTTTTTATGTACAAATAAATTTGAACGAAAATATTGTTCAAAATCCGAAAAATACTCCGGCATAATATACTGGATTTTCAGTAGAATATACTGGACTTCCAGCATAATATACTGGAGTTCCAGTATAATATACCGATCTAGCATGATATGCTGGAAGTTCATACACATGTGCTCCAATCTCTAGTACATTATGCTGGAACATTCCGCGTGTTTAAGTTCCAGCATAATATGCTGGAAGTTCAGACACAGGTGCACCGATCTCCAGTATATTATATTGGACCGGTCTCTGTTGCAGCAAAATAGTGACTATTTTTCAATGACTTTGCAAATGCTGGCTATTTTTGAATGACCAGTCCGACATCTAGCTAGCGTGTGCTATTTTTACGACTTATCCTGAACTAAAAGCCCATAATGTGCCACATGCTTACTAGTTTATCGGGTGAAAATAGTATGAGCTAGCCAATTTTCGGATCGATATTAAGAAAATAGACAACATTCAAAAATCATAAAAAAATAGCCTTTATTTTATTCGGAGATAAAATCTCGTCAAAGCTACCGTAGCTGAAATACGCAAAGTTCCAGTATAATATATTGAATTATGAAGCTTCTACATATAAACTTCCAACATACATTCGAACTCCAGCATATTATGCTAAATTTTATTTTTCGAGTTTTTAAATGTATTTTTTTTCACTTTTTATCTTTACATGAAATAACAATTAAAATTCGATTATTTTTGAAACGGTGACTATTTTTTAATTGCCCGTTGTAAATTAGACTATTTCTTATTGGGATTTTTTCATTCGTATACACTATTTGAAACTTTATTACCCTTAATGTTCATATTTAGTTAATTACCCGGCATAAACAAATTTTGTTTACAAAATATGTACAATCCACCTTGTATTTGGGCTCCTTCATTAAACGTTGATCCAGTGCCTTTATCGCATGGATTCGATCCAAATTCGTGAAAATCTTCACATTTACTTCTTAATCAATCACAAATATATTACTTATCAATCATCGTCCCCGATCAATAGATCGCAATTTGAATCCATTTTTATAACTTACAATTTTTCTTTGATTAATACTACGCAAAATACTTCTTAATTGATCTTCATGTTTAATCAATTCATACGATAATCTTCTGTGCACATGACTGTTCAGGAAGAAACAAAAGAAAAATCTCATAAAAAATAATTGTTTTTTTTTTAGAAAATAAAATCATTCACAATTGAGGAATTAGGGAGTCAAAGTATACAGTTTTTCTAAACATATGTCAACTGTGATAATCATCAGCATCAATACCATAGCCTAACGCCTACATTAAAAGTCAATGGCTATAGAAGTAGGTTATCTGAAAGAAATGGATTTTATATATGTGAGGAAGAAAGAAGAAGGCGAGGGAAAGAAGAAGGTAATCGTTGGTGGTCTGAATTTCGCCGGTAAAGGTAGCAAGTGGTGGTTTTAGGAAAAGACAAATTTAAGGTAATTTTGATAAAAGGGAGAGACAAATTTTATATGATGAAGAGGAGAAGTAACTATGGAACAAAACATACAACTTAAATACAAATTTTATATAAAATTTATACAATATGTCTTTTGTATATTTTGTATCTTATTTATACATAGTAAAAAATAAATTTCATATAACTAATTATACATTACACAATTTATCTACAATTTTTTTATATTATTTCTAGAATTTTTCTACAATTTTACTACGATTTCGTAAATATAGTGCATATCACGTCTTCTTCTTCTTCTTCTTCTTCTTCTTCTTCGACTTTCAATCTAAAATTCAGCCAAAATCAAGTCTAATTTTCACCAAAACACCCTCAAAATTGAAATATAAATTCCAAATCATATTCCCAATTGTTTGCAACAACACTCAATCCAAACAAATGATGATTTTTGAAAACCCAAATTTGAATTCAAAGCTTCAAAGTTTTTTAATGGATATCGATGGTGGAATTGCTGCTCTCTTGTACAAGATACGTGAGGGAGAGGGGATGGGATGTGGAGAGAGAAACGTGTGTGGGAGAGGGGGGGAGTGAGATACAGAGAAAGAAACGTGGGGATGAGTGGGATTCATTGTAGGAATTGATTAATTATTCTTAAATCCTAAAAATATAAATAATTAATAATTTTGTATATAAAAAGTAATTAAAGTTAAACTTGAGTAAGAAAATTTTCAATAGTGTACAGGTATGTAAAAATTTCTTTCAGATTTGGGTTGGTCCTTGACATGTAGGTCCATGGGCTATTTATCTTTCCAAAGCCTGGTGACTTGCGAAGTAAGAATCCTCTTTTCGTATTAGAGGATTGGTATTCTCACGACCTTAAACGACACCGTACCAACGCATCTCGTGCCCTCTTTTTATAGCTCTACGATTTTCCCTGGAATTCAAAGTAGAGAAAATTCTGCTAGAAGCGTTTTCCCGCGCTAAGGAGCTCTGGGAATTTCGTAATCATCAATGGCTCCTAAAGCAGATAACACCGAAGGTATAATCGTAACCTTCTTCTCTCCTTCAAGTTCCTCTTACAATATTAACTTTTATCTTAGTAACAATATTTTACTCAAAATCGAATTGAATATATTCGTATCTGAAAAATCTCGATTTACAGATCCTAAATTTATCGATTTTTTGCATTTGGAAATTTGCAGGAATCGTGCTCAATTTCGTGAACGAGGTAACAAAATTTAATTCCTTATTATCTAGAGTTTGCGCATTTGCCATTTTTTTTTATAGTTTCTTTTGATACGCTGGTTCATCAACTGCAATGTGTAAATTAAAGTAGTTTGATAGGGAAAGAAAGCCTAAAATATAGATTACTTGTTGTTTAGAGATATCAAAATTGTGTTTTAAGAGTGTTATTGTTTTAAGAGAAATGGATAATCTTACTGAAATTAACTAATCCTAGTGTGCTTTAGCGGTGATAAGTATTCAATTGGAAACATGAATTGGAATTTTGCGCTTAAAATTAGCAGAGATATGTAGTAAAAATTGTTAGGCAAATTATAATACTGTTAATGTTTGGATAAAGAAGTGATCAGTACTTCACATTTTATAGCCTTTCTTTTGCTTTGAAGATTCAGGTATACACTTCGAAAGCTGTTGTTAGTCGAACTGATTAGCTTTTCTTTCCCATTCTGTGTGGCCATGTTTGACTGGGCAAAGACTTTTAAAAAGAAATGAAGACTTCTGAAACTTGTGGTATGAAACAAGCCATTAACATTTTGCGACTATAAATTATCTTTTTAAGGGTAAAATGAGAAATGTAAAATTAAGTTGTTTCTAAATATGAAAATGTGTCATTCTTTATGGGACAAACTAAAAAGGAAAATCTGCCACGTAAACTGGGATAGAGGGAGTATATTTGCTTTTTCTGTAAAAAACTTATTTTGAAAATTAGAGGAAGCAAGAGGAATTACAGCTTTACTTGGAGCTTAAACTCTTGTTGCTATGGGGTGTGCACAATATATTTCCCTTTTTACCTAAAAAAGGTTGTCTTGGCACGGAGGGTACAGCTTATCAAAATCTGTGGTGCTGTGCTCTTTCTTGTTTATGTTTCAGGTTAGCTATCAGTTTGCTATCATTTCTAAATCTTGTTATTGGATAGAAACGTCTCTGCAAATATCTTGTATTTTGAGTTATACAGTCTCTGATTTTCCATTTTTTTTTTCCTTCATTGTGTTTTTGTAGCAAAATAGACCATTGAATGTCCAAAATGTGGCAGATTCACTGCAAAAGTTTAACCTTAAAAAGGCTCCAATACAAAAAGCCCTGGATAATCTCTGTGACAGCGGTAAGATATCATTTAAAGAGTATGGCAAGCAGAAAATCTATCTGGCCCGGCAAGATCAATTTGATATCCCAGACAGTGAAGAGCTTAACAAAATGAAGGAAGAAAATGCCAATCTACAAGAAAAGTTGGATGAACAGAAGAAAGCCACCAGTGAGGTTGAAGCAGGTATTCTTAATTGATACTCTTTTGCTGTTGTCTACGAATTTGTGTGAAGTTATTGAATTTGATAATCTTCAACGTTGATGATTGAGTGACTTCACTTGTAAACTACAATGGTGCTTTGCAGAAATTAAGTCTCTGCAGTCAAATTTGACCCTGGAAGAGATACATGCTAAAGAAGCCAAACTGAGAAAAGAGGTAGGATATGAAGAATCTGAGAAACTCTCTAGCATATGGATCTGGTCTCCAGCATAACTTGAAAAATAATCTGACTTCTTCGTCGTTTCAGGCTGATGAGATGGAAAAGAAACTAATTAAATTGCGGGGAGGTGTAGCCCTGGTAAGTCCAGAAGAAAGAAAAGCCATTGAGGGGTTGTATTCTGAAGCCTTGAATCAGTGGAGAAGGCGAAAAAGAATGTTCAGAGATGTATGGGATGCCATTACTGAGAATTCTCCCAAAAATCCTAAAGAATTTAAGGTATTAATCAGTTTGTCTTTGTATTGGTGCTTGTTCATTGTCAAGTATACTCCTAATTTTCATGTGCATTTCAGGAGGAACTTGGAATTGAGAATGATGAGGATGTTGGTGTGAATTTTCAGTCTTTTGCTGACCTGATGCAACATGGCAAGAAGCGTGCTAGAGGCTAGTGACTATATTTACATGTTACACTTTACTATAGGAATATGCTTGATCAAGTGTTCTATGAGTATATATTTGTAGACTTTGAAATTGTGTAATCTTCGTATTCTTGTAGTTGTTAATCTTCCTTTCTGAGATTTCTGTCTGCTTTACTGTCGTTCACTACATTCCATGATACATTATATGAACTGCAAGTGATCTTAGGTACAAAACACAACTGGAATGGGATAGGAAGTTTGACAACAGAGGACAGACTAAATAAGCTATTAAAATGTATACTTAATATATACAGCAAATCTCGGGGGTTCACATCTTCAAGATTGCCATTGAGCTGCCACATTGCTGGGGTATAACTATATCCGTTTAGCCCTAAACAAAAGAAAATCAGGTTTGTTTGTCATTTTAACCTGCAGTAATTGTAATGTTTTTTTTTGTTCGTATTTAAATGCGTGTTTTTATTACAGCTCATCTATTCTTAAAGTGGCAATTTAAATATATTCCCCTATGTGCTTTTCGTGGTCTTCACTTTATCTATGAGCTTTCTGATGTACCAGCTCATATCTTTGCTGAAAGCTAGACGGTGTGATGGACTGAAATTACAAGCTCTACCTTCTTTCATAGCAATAATAGCCTCATAGCATCAAAATTTTAACCCTCAAGAATCAACAAAGTTTAGATAATAGATCATATAATTTGTCCAGAGCTCATAACTAAATAAACCAAAAAGGAAGCTACATTATATTGTCCAAGCACAAAATATATGCTCAAACTTACAAAATCTCATCAAAAATAAAGAAAATATGAAGCTATAGTATATTGACAAAAACACACAATATATACTCCCACTCGCAAAATCTCTGTAAACTTCTATCTGTCCTTGGTCACCAGTGATAGTTCCTTCTAGTTCTCACTGATATTGGCGTCTTATTTATGTCTAGGTTTTCTGCACCTTGCTTCGTGAATCCTTCAACTTCCTTTTCATTTCCTGCTTGGTACCCTGGAGAAAATTCATTATCAGTGAAGTACCAAGAGTTTATGCCAGCCCCTTCGATAGAAACATCCTTGCTGTTTGAGTTCCCAGTACCAAAAACTTCACTTTTAGGACTTTTCAAGGACGGAATTCTGCTTTCCTTTCCAACATCATCGATTTCATCGAAGATTACCCCATGCCCTGGAGGTATAACCTCATCATCAAGAATGTCATCTGCGGAATCAGAACTTGAAGCAGAGACTGTTCTTTTGAACTGCTCTTTAAACGTTCTCTGTTTGAGTTCTTCCTCCTCATCTCCATCGGGGAGTTGGTTGACTTCAGAATGAAAACCATAGTTCTGAGTAGGCTGGATTTCCTCAACTACATCACCTACGTTCATCTCCTTATTGTTCTTCTCCTCTCCTGCACGAAACTCGGATTTTAAATCCTCACGATAGTCTGATACATTCCTTGGCTTCTGAGTTGGACTATTCGGGTCATCTGGATCACGCGATTCAGACCGAGAGAGTTCAACCGCTGCTCTTGCAGCTGCAGCTGCATAAGCAGCAGATTCAAAAGCTGCTTGTGCTGCATCTGCTACATCTTTATATTTTCTCCCAACTTCATGGTCGACATCTTGAGGTAGAACTGATAAGCGACCTTCATATCTATATTCTCGTGATTTACTTGATAGATCTCCCTCAGGCTGGTCCTGCCTTTTCACAGTATCCTCCTCCTATTATCAACAGTAAGAAAAATGCTCAACTTCTGTGTATTAATTCTTGAGTGAGTTTGATAATTGTCGAAGACATAAATTAAGTAAAAAATATTATGCCCTCTCTAACCGCTTAAACTTTTATGGGGTGGTCACACGAGCGAGAATTTCGTGGACAGAGAACATACCTCTGTAGTTTCCAAAACTGCTTCCTCAATTTGCAAAACAATGTTATTCTCTGAGGCAATTTCCTTCAGTACTTTGGTTCTATGTTCTAAGCTAGGCATCCTCGTTGACAGCTTTTGAATCATCTACATTGCATGAAACGTCAAGACATTAACATTCTATTCTTTATAGTGACTAACATAGTACTAAGCCAGGTGTTCTAATATAGTAATATTACCTTAGGATTTACTCCACAATTGTTTCTTAATTCAACAGCACGAGCTGCGAATTCTTTCCCAAACCTTGACGTGAAAATAACACGAAGCTCTTGAAGTTCTGGGAACTCGCCACACCTTGAAGCTGCATAAATCAAGCTCGATATCGCCTCCTTCAATTCCTCAGGACACACTCTACAGAAAGATCATGAAAAGCTCAGTAAAGTGATAACACAGAACAATAGATCTACGATTGAAAAAACAATGTAAAAACACCAACTTTTCTTGTTGAAGAAGGTTGATCCTCTCTATTAAAAGAAGACAATAGCCTTCTACCATGACAAACACATCCAACATGTTCTGTTCCTTGATCACTTGCTCAACCTACAAAAACAAGATCAACACGAAACAAAAACCATTCAAGAAACTAACAAAAAAACAACGTAATTCAGTCAAACTATACATTACACCCCTTAAGGTGTGACCCTTCCTGGGATGCTTCGTACATCAAGCTTGTATTCAGTCGAACAAGATAACGAGTCTAATAAAATGATCAAAATCATAGTAAGTAGAGGGTACCCTGAGAAGAGCTCTTTCATGGTGACCAAGGTTTAAGAGCTGAACCACATCGGACCGCGCGATCGAGCACCGTGCCTGACGCTGGTTCTTGAGTACAGCAAGCCTGGAAATGGCAAGATTGGCTGTTGCTTTAAATCTAGCAGTCTTGAAGTTTCTTCCTAGTAAGGCATCAAGCTTTTTTCCCATAGCTACTTCCTTTCACTTCTTGAGAAGTAGTAAGTAAAAGAAAGATAAACCAAAAGAATTTGCCTTTCTTTAATGGTTGTTGGGAGAGACTAAAAGATAGGAACAAACGAGCCTAGGCTCATTTGAACCTTTTGATGATGACGAAGTATGAAAGTTATAGAATGTGTGGGAAGATACTACGAATTTTAAAGTAAATGTTGGGGAAAATGTGTATTTTGTGGAAATATAAAATAACCTTAAAATAGCGTGTGGAGATTTTTCTTATGAAGGAAGTCTTTAATAGAAAAATGGAAATATAAGATTTTAAACGCGGTTAAAGGGTGTACATCCTTGAAATTTGTGGCTTTGAAACGGTCCAATTATATCTTTTTCTTAATTTCGTTTTGTTCCCACTTACACAACATAAAAAAAAACAAATGAATAACAACGTTTGGAAACATTAAAAAGTGGAGAAAGTTTTTTGCTTTACACTTCTTTGAGCGTGGACAATTGCTGGAGATAATGAGCAAAAAATAGAAAGAAATTTAACTACGTGAGTATGTGTTTTGGCTTCTTTTTTTTGTTTCGCACGAAAGCTTACTGCAATAGGAACTAACTCATATTTAGTAATACTACTTATAAACATTTAGATATATTTGATTTTTAAGTAATCTTGATTGTGTACGTATAGTTTAAATAAGACTATATCTGAGACTACAAAAAACTTGTGTAAGATGACTATGCATTTACATAAAATTTAGAAAAAAATCATTAAGTTTAATAAATGGAGAGAAGGCAAATTAGAGAGTTATCTGAAAATGAAACCCTATTTATACCAAAGATCACATAAAATTGCCACAAAAGCTAGTGAAATAGTCCTTGAACGGTTGTGTTAGGTTACCAGCTTATTCAAATCTTGTTGAAAACTCCTCATTAGCTACTAAATATACATGTTAATCACTAGGTTTCTAGCAGAGGTGGATCCAGGATTTGAAGTTTATGGATTCCTGTCGCAATCTCAAATTAATATACCATAATAACTGAGTTCACAGTTAAATATTTATAAATTTTTAAATAAAAATATAGGGTCTATGCAAAAGTTACTGGGTTCCTGGAAACCCATACACTATACTCTAGATACGCCCCTCGTTTCTAGAACCTCAAAAATTAAAACTACTTTGCACATCATTAGGAAACTTATTAATTGAAACTAGGTTCCCAAACAATTTATTGTTATTATGTCCTAAAGTACAAGTACCAAAAAGAAAACAAAGGAAGTATCACAAACAATGAAATTCAAGACTTGTTTAGTCCAAACTGTAGGGTCCAAACTATAAATATTATATTAAAAAAAAAAATCCCGGAAATTTTCTGCCTACTTGAAATGGATAAAGACCATTTTCAATAAACGTCATGAATTTCATATATTGCTACAAAGTTGTCATATTCAATAATGACGTAGGAAAGGGAAATAAATAATACATAATTGTGGCTTGAAAAAAAAAAACTTGTAATGTTAATTCGAATATCAAAGCAAAATAACGTAGACATAAGACATTTTAGAACGCCACTGGTTAATTTCATGCCAGCTTGAAATAAGAAATGAAAGAAAGTGCTAACTACCTTCAAAAAAAAAGAAAAACCTTCACTTATAGCCATTGCTATCAGCAATTTTTCATAATAAGTAAATGCAACGAATACTAGCTTACTATCTTAATAATGTTGTGACCATGTTTGTAGAGACGGATTCAAAATTTTAAGTTTAGAAATTTTGGACTTACAATTATTTTTACTTAGTGATTGTAAAGATTTTATATTACAAATCTAAAATAAGGATTTTATATTTTTTTTAACAGTTTTGCTGTTCAGTGATTGAAGAAAAATGAATACTAGTTTAAAATCAAAATGGAAACAATGATGGTGGGTTCTATCGATGTGATGACCCAAGGGTCATTTTATGAATTTAGACTATGTTCTAGACTTATTAGTCATAAAAAGATTAATTTTAACTACCTCAATTTTCGTGCGCAGTCCGGACGTAAAACCGGAAAGCTTTTATGTGAAAAAGAAATAATAATTTTTAGAATTGAAAATTCGGTTCCAGTTGACTTGAGTCAACATTTTGAGTAAACGGACTCGTATCTGTGTTTCGAAGATCCCGGAAGGTCTGTAGAAAAATATGGGACCCAGGCGTATGCTCGAAAATGAATTCCGAGGTCCCAAGCCTTAGAAATCAATTTTTGAAAGAAATTGTTTTGTTAAAATATTTTGATATAAAGAAAAGAATTAATGTTTAAAATTATTGGTATCAGGCCCGTATTTTGGTTCTGGAGCCCGTTACAGATTTGTTATGATATTTAGGCATTGTCTGTGAAATTTGGCAAAAAACGGAGTTCGTTTGACCTGATTCGGACATTCGGTTGAAAATGAACTATAACTGTTCTTCAGGAAAATAATGAGTTTTTGAGGTTTAATTCGCTGTTTTACATGTTATTTTCATGATTTGATCGCACGAGCAAGTCTGTATGATGCTTTTAGACTTGCGTGCATATTTAATTTAGAGCCCTGAGGGCTCGGGTGAGTTTCAAATAGGTTTGGGTTGTGTTGTGCTCGTTCTTTCTTATGCTTCGACATCGTTTCTTCAAGCATCAATGATATCATATTGAACAAATGAGCTCCGATTTATGTTTTGAATGAAGTATTAGATCTGTATCGTAGTTACGGACCCGTGGCAAAAAGAATCATCGAATTTGGACATCGTATGAGGATTTTATGGGCATTTAACTAAGGTTGCCAGATTTTTTCAGGTTAATTACGAAATTGCCCCTGACGGCGTATTAAAAATCTGCACAAATTGCAAATATTAAAACCTACATATCTCCTTTGTTATAAGGCCAAATTGAGTGATTCAAAAGCCTAACTTGACTAGAATTTCACAAGGAATCCATTGGGCACATAAAAATTGAGTTTTGGAATCGTTTGGCGCGAAAAAAGAGGCAGAATAACTAGCAGAAATATATATATAAAACAGACAGACTTCTTCTTCTTCAAATTTTCGAACCCCACAGCCCTAGGAACGAATTTCTTCACCAAATATCATCCCCAAGTCATAGGTAATCAATTCTAAATTAATTATATATTTGGGTTCGTGGGTGAATGGGTAAACGTAATTTGGTCCGAATCCCGAGTTTAGACCAAGCGAGCCCGGGGTCGGGTTTTCACTTTTTTTGAGAAAACTTAGGAAAAATTATATTTTTCAATAAAGTTAGTTCCTTTAGAATTAGTTAATGATATTAAGTTAATTGTGATTAGATTCGATCAAGTTAGAGGTGAATTCAAAAGGAAAAGCAATAATTGAGCAGTGAGTGACCTGCGAAATTGAGGTAAGTGTTTGGTCTAACTTTGACTTGAGGGAATTGGAATCTCCACTTGTTTGCTATGTGAAATGCATGAGCGTGGTGTATAGGTGAGGTGACGAGTATCTATGCACCACCCAATTTGCCTGTTAAGCATGATCCCTTTCCCGTTCCCAACTTAATTGATTCTTGTCTTAATTGTTCTATGTCCATTACTATTTCTATGACTACTTGGTCTTGTTATTTTATTGTTAGATATTGTTGTGGTTATTTTCAAAAGAGTATTGGTTGTTTTAGCTGGATTCCTTGTGGTACAAAACGGTTGAGCGTTTTGGCATTGTTTTTACAAATTATATATATGTATATGTTCCTGTTGGTTCCATTGTTGATAATATTGAGGAAGTGATGAGGAATGCAGTTTAACTGTTTTATGATTGTTGAGGTTTACGTGGTTGTTGGGTTTCAATTGATTGTTGTCAATTGTTGTGGCGAGTGTATTAAAAGTGTTGGTTGTTCTTTTGATTTTTCATGGTACATAAAGACTGAGCTGAGTTGACAGCATTATGGTGTTTACATATATTCTGGTTGATTTTTTTGTGAAATGATATTGGTTAAAGCTTACGAGTTATACGATTTTCTGTTTGAAATTGTGAAAATAAAAGTACTGTGAAAGGCTTGGCCTGAATTGTAAAAGTCTCATAAATAAACTGATATGGTATGTCCGGTGGGAGCGGGTTGCACGCCGCAACAAGGAGTGATAAGGTTGGATAGGCGGGATCGGATTGCACACCGCAACAGGAGCAATAAGGGTGATATATATATATATATATATGGTGGACATGTAGGATCGGGTTGCACGCCGCAACAGGGAGCGATAAGGGAGGACATTTATATTTTTGTTGTTTATAAATTAAAGGCTGGAACACTTATTGTTTTATTGTCATTATTTCATATTCTGCTCTTTCTATTATTTAAAGTGAAACTTGTTTCGTTTTCAATTGTTGAGACATAAATATTGTGAAAGGATTTGACTTAAATTGTGAAAATCCTTTTTATAAATAAAGAGATGTGATTGTCTGGTGGGAGCGGGTTGCACGCCGCAACAAGGAGTGATAAGGGTGGACAAGTGGGATCGGGTTGCACGCCGCAACATGAGTAATAAGGGTGATATATTTATAGGGAGGAGCAATAAGGGTGGACAGGTGGGAACGGGTTGCACGCCGCAACAAGGAGCGATAAGGGAGGACATTTATATTTTTACTGATTTTTAAAGAAAAACAAAGATTTGAAAACTTACTATTTTATATTACTATTTTTCATATTTTAGCACTACTTTTATCTAAAGTTAAAGTTTGGAACCTTGGAAATTATTTGAGAGTTGGTTATAGCTGAGGCCTGGAAAAGGCGGCTGAGTTATTTCATTGTTGTTGCAGTACTTAATTATTTGTTTAGATTTCCTTCTTGCTTTATATTTATTGTCTCAGTTATATTTTTCTTGTTCGTGTAGAATTGTTTTATTACGTTATAGTATATATTATTGTCACTGGTTATATGTTGTTAATTCCCCGTCGTAGCCTCGTCACTACTTCGTCGAGGTTAGGCTCGATACTTACTCAGTACATGGGGTCGGTTGTACTGATACTACACTCTGCACTCTTTTGTGCAGATCCAGGTATCGGCCAACAGTAAAGATATTTAGAGCGGCTATTCATTTATTTGGAGACACGAGGTATATCTGTCGGCGTTCGCAGATCCCGAGAGTCTTCTCCTATTTCCAAAACGTTGTTTTATTTTATTCAGAACAGTTACAATATTTCTTTCGGCCCAGTATTTGTAGTATTCTTTAGTAGTTCGTGAATTGTGACACCAGACCCTGGGTAGTCTTAGAGTTATTTATATAATTAGTTCATGGTTCGTTTTTATTCAATTGTTTATTATTTTATCATTGAAAATCATTTAAATTAAATTTACGTTAGATTTATTTATTGATGTTTAAGAAGATAATCAAAGGAAGTTAGCTACTCAATTCTAACATTGACTTGCCTAACAAGTGTGGTGTTAGGCGCCATCACGATCCCTAAGGTTGGGAATTTGGGTCATGACAATCGAATTAAATTCGATTGACTAATTTTTGGGCATAAACAAATAAAAAAAATGTACAGAAAGTTTGCACCATAATTTTGATGTGTGAATGAAGAGAACATTAGGACACTAAACTCAACTTCTTTGCAATATTTGTCAAAAGAAAACACGTATATAATCCTAGAGAAGTAAGGTTCATTTTTCGCCGGTCCTTTCTATTCATGATTGAAATAACCAAAATAATAAAAACTAAAAGATTAAGAGCAATGGAAATTGTAGACGTCCCTTCAAAATTAAATTAAAACTCCTCCTTCTTTAACGTTATTATTTTCTTTTATTCAAAATGTAATTAGTTATATTTGTGGATTTTCTTCTTCTTTAATTTCTCGCCAGTATATCATAATGAAGGACTTAAGTATGCAATATTTAAATGAACAAACCCAATATTGATGTTTTTGCCTATTACTATTAGTTTTCAGACTTTTTGGCCTTAAATGTATTTGAAGTGCAATTTTTTCACTTCAGACTTATTGGTCTTAAGTGTAGCAAAATATTTGTTGCACTTCAGACCCTTTGGTCTTAAGTGCACCTGAAGTGCAATTTTTCACTTCAAACTTATTGGTCGTAAGTGCATCTCAAGTGCAAATTTTCACTTCAGACTTATTAGCCTTAAGTAAATGAAAATATTTGTTGCAGTTTAAACTTTTTGGCCTTAAGTGCATCTGAAGTGCAATTTTCACTTCAAACTTATTAGCTTTAAGTGCATATGAAGTGCAATTTTTCACTTCAGACTTAATAGCCTTAAGTGGATGAAACTGGTTGCATTTAAGACTTATTTGGCCTTAAGTGTATTTGAAGTGCAATTTTTTCACTTCAGGCATTTTTTCTTTTAACTTCAGACCCGACAAGCTGAAGTTGATCGTAAAGAGGGTAAGCTTGCAAACTTTTTTGCAAAGTGGGTATATGTTCAATTGTGACCCCAAAATCGGGTATAGGTTCAATTGGTAAAAATTACACGGGGCGCCCTATTTGGTCGCCCCCATTTAACATATACTCATATTTTTAAAATTATCTAACCTATACCCTAATTTTTACAACTTCAGGCGCCTCCTTCTTTCTGCTACCTGTGCGCTCCTTTCTTCAGCCTTACTAACAATAGGAAGTCTCAAATTAGGACAAAAAAAGAAAAAGCGAGCAAAAAATCAGTTGACATAGTCATCAGAGTACCATCGTAAATACGTAAGTTGACTATAGTATCAAATTTAAGAAATCATGTTTTTTTTATGATTTTGTGTTGAACATGTAGTAGAAGAGATCTTTGGCATTCTCATAGGAAGATTATCCTCTCGGACTAGCGCCAGTATTTCTTGTCGAAATTCCAGTGTTTAATCGTATGTTTAAGGAGTTTGGATTAATATGACACTTGACAATAAAACTTCAGCTTATTTAGTGGTGAAATTTTTACAAATGAACTAAATAACTTTAGCATTTTCTGCTAAAGTTTTTTGAAGAATCTTTATGACAAAACTAATGAATCCAGGACAAAACTTCAGCTTATTTAGTACTGAAATTTTTACAAATGAACTAAATAACTTCAGCATCTTCAGCTCAAGTTTTTTGAAGAAGTTTTATGACAAAACTAATGAATCCGGGACAAAATTTCAACTTATTTAGTGCTGAAATTTTTGCAAATGAACTAAATAACTTCAGCATCTTCTGCTGAAGTTTTTTGAAGAAGCTTTATGACAAAACTAATGAATCCAGGACAAAATTTTAACTTATTTAGTGCTGAAGTTTTTGCAAATGAACTAAATATCTTCAACATCTTCTGTTGAAATTTTTTGAAAAAGCTTTATGACAAAACTAATGAAGTTTTTACAAATGAATTAAATAACTTCAGCATTTTCTGCTGAAGTTTTTTTAAGAAGCTTTATGACAAAACTAATGAATCCAGGACAAAACTTCAGCTTATTTAATGCTGAAAATTTTACAAATGAACTAAATAACTTCAGCATCTTCTGCTGAAGTTTTTTGAAAAAGCTTTATGACAAAACTAATGAATCCAAGACAAAACTTCAGCTTATTTAGTGCTAAAATTTTTACAAATAAACTAAATAACTTCAGCATCTTCTGCTAAAGTTTTTGAAAAAGCTTTACGACAAAACTATTGAATCCAGGACAAAACTTCAGCTAAAACATGTTGAAGTTCAACAAATAGAAAATAAAACTTCAGCTAATAGAATGCTTAAGTTCAGTCGTCTACTAGAATGCTGAAGTTTGCGTGATTGCCTTTGTTACTTCAGGCCCGTATGCCTGAAGTTTACGCAAAAAGCGTATACGCTTGCAATTTTTTTTGCAAAGCGGGTATAAGTTAAAACGTGACCCATAAAGCGGGTATAAATACAAATCCCGTTCAATTGTGACCCCAAAACCGAGTATAAATGCAAAAGACCCCTCTCAACGTCAACATTAACAATTAGCACTGAATAATAATAAATAAAAAAGCAGCAGGAACGTAAGACTTGGTCACGGCCACTTATTTATGTTGACAAAGCTAAATTTTACTCAATTAGAGCAAAATAATAATAATAATAATAATAATTAGAGTAATGGTGTTATTGCTTTATTAATTTTTATCTAATTTTTCTAGGTGCAAGGTTCAACGGACTAAATCTTTTAAAGCATTTCAACTATACACTAATATTGTTTAAATTCTTTAACACTTTCACATCAATTAAAAAATAGTTACAAGTAATCCATTATTATAAGTAAAATTTATAACTTGAAAAATAAAGAAAGTAATCTGCTATGGCTAGTAAAATTACCCTAAATGCTGTAAAAATTAGTTAATAGTGTCTGTATATATTATAAACGTTTCAAGGAAATTTCAGGTGTATTGGAAAACAAATAACGTGAAGAGTACAATTTTTCACAATTCTTTCTTTGACTTCTAAAAGCATAAGAAATGCTTTGGATCCAAAAATCAAACCATAAAGTTTTGTCAAACTTGCAATAAAGAAACTTAGATTTAATTCTATTGAATGACATTTTCTTTACGTTAATGGATTTATAGATTCTTGACCTTAATTACCCTTTCATTGATCTTAGAATTCCATAAACTTCATCCTCTGTTGACACTTCCATAAATAGTTTCTTTTTCTTTATCGTTGAACTTTTTGCTCTCTAACTCACTGAAGACATCATTAATCGTTCAAACACGATTCTATCTACCATTTCTCCTTCTTCTTCTTTTATATATAATTGAGG
The DNA here is from genome assembly GCA_005239525.1 of Nicotiana knightiana. NCBI lineage: Eukaryota > Viridiplantae > Streptophyta > Magnoliopsida > Solanales > Solanaceae > Nicotiana > Nicotiana knightiana. The sequence continues at coordinate 66,832 of ML380943.1, read as the reverse complement.
TGTTTGGGTATGCTTTTGTGCATTTCGACTATTTCACAAGGTACCTGCTACTTTCACCGGTAGAGGTATCAGGCAACTCTATCCACAAAAACTAAAAATGATTGAAAGAAATTACCTGGTGCTTTTGCTAAATCCAAAGAAAATGCCAATCTATATTTCTTTATGTTATTGGATTTATTGAAGTGTTTAGCATTGAACTCATTATATATTTAAAGTTATGGGTTCATATCTACTATGTTTGTAATTTTAATGAATTTCTACTCCGCGTCGAAGGTTATGGGTTCAATTGAACCCCTCAGGCCTCAACAATGCACTACATCCGCCACCGCCTAAAACCTCATGGTTCTCAGCCATGCACGAAGCCAGAATATTCGTTACGGGATCGTAAGAACTCAATAAATTTTGATTAAACTCTGTATTTGTCTTAGAAAATTCATTAAATATGTATAAATATTTAATATTGAATATGGTAACTAAAACGAATTATGAGTTCGATGACAGATCAAAGCCCGCAAAACTTCAAATCATATTCTTAATCTATTTCATTAACCATTACGTCACACCCTTAAATGAAAAGTCTCAAAGCTCATGTACGCGTGCACAAACTAGTAGCAATATTAAGGGATTTGAGTCCCATTTGGACGTGAACATATTACCAAACATGATAATATACAGAAGATCTTATTAGTTTGAAATTTGAAATACTACATTTCCTGGAAACTTCTTACCTCCTTATAGGTCTAATTAAACATCCTGTAGCTCTCAACAATAACCAAATAATCTGCTGTGGGACCGTTGACTAAGAATTGTACCTAAAAATATGAAATCAAACCAAAGGCTACGACAGAAGGTTCAGACATTCATGGAATATCAATTAGGTAATCCTAGATTAATATTACAAGAAAGGTTTTCGTTGAGAGAAATAATTGTTTACCCGTAAAACGGTACAGTCGAATTTGTAACGTGATTTATAGACACGTGAATTAATTTGATCAGAAAATATGAAATAAATAAGAACAGAAATAAGATTACAGAAATCACTTAAAGGAAATACAAGCATGACTATGAGTTTAGCTTCTCCGACAGAGATTTTTTATAACACTGCCTGTTGAATGTTGTCTTTTCTCAATCGATATCTTCCTTTCAAATATTCGTTGTCAGTTCTTATACCTTCAGAATTTATGCAGCACCGAACACATATTAATATTAGATGTCGCTACCGAAGTTTACCCCATACAATAATAAAGTTTAAAGATCCTCAAACTAATCTTCATGGATCAGTAGAAGACTTAAAAGGAGAAGGGAAAAAACAGGTAGCTAACGGAGCTCCCATCTTTCAAAAAAACAAGTTTTAGTACATGCACGTTGCACGTGTATACTGTCATAATGATTATGTTTTAAGAATTAAGATCGCATTAATATATTAAAAATTGTGCTTGAGTTATAAAATAAAAGTGTAAGATATGCTAATGTAAATTAATAGATTATAGATTTTTAACTGGTGAATTTTTTACTTTGATATAATCTAAGTGTAAGATATAAAATAAAAAGTTTAAGATATATAGCTTGTCCCAAATTTGAAATATTAATTGTAGCTACACCTTTATCGAATGCATTACAAAATTTTATTTTTAAATAAAAACTTATTTTAATATAGTAAAGAATCTATGACTATTTTATTTTTGTATCTTCATGCTTGTTGGACATTAGTGCTATTTAATGTTTATGGACCACTTTTCGCTCATTCTCTTTCTCATTTATATTCTCAAATATTTATTTATTTTTATTCTAATTGTTGAGTTTAGTATTTACAATATTCACCTATCTATGACTTCAATATAAAGTAAACATGTGATATATATAATTCACATATTTACTACAAAGGTAACAAAAAATTAAAAGAAGAGCATCCAAAATAAACCAAAAAATATAAACAATTTTTCCTCGGCCCCAACTAAATGTATTCTAATGACAGAATATATTAAAGGAATTGTATTCTAACAGGTAAATTGCATTACGTACTTCATTCAAAGTTTTGTAATTTCGTAAATGCATCTTTTTTAGCAAGTAGAAGTTTATTTGATGTCAAAGTTTTAAACATTAAAAAATATATAATTATATTATATAGTTCAAATAAGGAAGAATTTATATAGGAAAAAATATAATCAATTTTGAACTCCTAAATATTAGGAAGTCCTACACATTTCAAATAGGAAAATATTTAATGGCCATAATTTCAGTTGATTTTAAACTCCTAAATTATAGGAAAAATAATTAAATAACAATTTTGTCCAACATAAAATTTGTTTTTAAAGGATTAAAAAGGCAAATGACATTTTACTAAATGTCTTCGTGCTTTTAAGATATTATAGGTATACATAGACTGAAGACTACAATCTTTTCTCTATAATGATACAAAATTTCCTAATATCTCTTGATTATATTATTCATCATTGATAGGAATATCTTGAGATATACAAGTTAGTCGCAGTTAGAGGCGGAGCTAGCCTTGCAGTTACGGATTCGACCAAACCAAATAATTTTAGTACAAATCCTGTAATTGTCATAAGATATCCACTACATATATACCAATTATTAGTATAAAAAATAATAATTTTAAAAAAACATATAAGCTTCAAATCCTGATTTGTCAGTCTCAGCCACCATTATACATTTATGTTTTCCTAGCCAGGGTTGGATCGGTATCAGTTGGCAACAGTGCATTACAATTCATGACTGACTAAGTTTACTTGAATCTTTCCACTCGAATAACATCCAACATCTTTTCTATTGATGCTGCTTATACCTCGCCTCATCATCTAGATATATTGGCAAACGCGACCCTTACTATAATATGACAATATATATTTTCAAGTGTCGAATATTGATTCAAGTTGAAGCACGTTAAAAATGGATTGAGATTATCGATACCGTTCAGTCAATATCATTGGCGTAATTGACATAGCAAATGTCATTTCTTGTGCATCTTCTTCTGCTATATCTTCTCTATATAACATAGCAAACCATGAATATGCATTTAATCTAACTGATTTCTCACCAAAGATCTGATATAGTCAAAATGCCGTACGATAAGCACTTAATCACTGAGATCTGAACAACATAAGGAATTTGCATAGTGCACCATTTATCACTCATAAGCTCACTTAGAATTACATAAATATTTTAGCTTTTATGTGTTAATTAACTCCTTACATCAAACTCCGCTTCATTTGCACTTAAAAATGCTTACTGGCCTCAGAGTTCTTTTTGATATAAGCTTTAATTCTTAACCTGAATGTCCAATGAGATTCTGCAACTTCCAACCAAGAGAAATGTGAACTCACATTATCAAAGAAAGGGATGCATTAAAACGTTTTTATGAATAAACCTGTTTAACTGATACTACAAATTGAGTGCGAACATCAACAGATCCCTTGCCTATAGCTGAACGACAAAAATCACTAGAAGAATCGAAGTAGACAGAGTCACAGCCCTAGAGATATCAGCCAGCTTTGCTTAACTGGGAATTGCACTACTAAGGCTACAGAAGCCCGCGAACGCAGGTATACTTCAGCATTAGAGCAGCATGCAACTGGAGCACCAGTTTAAGCAAACCGATACAGACTACTTTCTCCAACTCCAAAGGAACTTAGGCTAGCTAAATCATGAATATCATTATAATCCATAACTGGCAACTCAACAGAATCCACGGTTTTGCAAGGAATCAAGTCACAATGCAAACATTCAACAATTTACAAAAACGTCAGTTAACAAGTTCCACAACAAGATGATCATCCCAATTCTTAACCACCATAACCCGACAACACAAATGAAATGAAGTGTGCATTACTAAAAAGAACTGCTCTAGCCACCAAAAAACTAGAACGGAATTATCAGAGTGATTAAGAAACAAAATATAGATCCTAATTGGACTAATTAGCGCACATACAACAAGTTCAAAACACACAGAAGACAAGCGATCAAAAGTTTCCTAAGATAGATTGGTGCAGCGAATGGTGTTGACGAATATTTAACAACAAAAGTGGATAGAGCAAAGTTAAATAATAAATATCCCAAAATATTTAAGAAAAAAACTCTTCACAAAAAACAATAAAAGAGAATCAGCACATTTCTTCCCTTCAAAACACAAGGCAGCAATTCAAACATGCATCTGAACCCTAATCCATGAATTGAAACACCTAAGGGCTTCATCTTTTTTTTAAAAAAAAGGACCATAAGGGCTTGCCTATATGTTTTCGGCCTATGCATTCCTTGTGCACATTCAGCAGGTCAACAATTAAATGGATTTCAATGAAGGCACAAATCTAGTAGATTTCACTGCATATTTCTGAGCCTTTTTTGAAAAGATTTCAGTTTCTTAGCCTATTTTAGATGGTTACCCATGAGGCATCATAGATTAATTATTCTCATCATTTAAACCACCATCTAATCTTGACATCTCTCACCAGGGAACTGTCCATCTCCTTCAGCAAACTAGTTCAGATCATCATTGGCAAAATTAACGTGTTAAATGCTCCCTCCCCCACCTCCAAACACCCCCAACCCCTGTACTAGAGTTTACTCTTCCAAATCACTCTTTCGTTATCCAAACAAGTGATGGATGATGTCACCACCTATTATACCAATAAAAGTGATTTGTAATGTCAACTATCACACAGTTTTAAGTTTGAAAATTAATATATTAGGACTGCTATATTAAATCCACATTGATTGAGTCCAAAGAAATGGAACTTACGGATTAAAATCTGAATTTCAATGGACTCTACATCCACAGGTTTCAATGGATTCTAAATTTATTTTTAAAATGACACAGAATTTTGAAGAAAAACAAATACACATGAAAGGAATGCTAGCAGTTTGAGAAACCAAAGATTCCGTGTAGGTCAGTTAAGACAAAGAAACGGGTAAGTGAATGGTTCATCAAAGATATATAATTAGAGAAGTAACCCACAAACAATGGGGGTCAATCAAACCAAGGAGGTGTCAAACCGAGTCTTTTAAAGTGACTCCTAATGGCATCTAAAGTAAGCTCAAAAAAGTTGGCCAAAATCAAGTCAAGTTATGCATTAGAGTTAATGGTCCACCTAAACGGGGCACAAATTTCTTTTAAATCCAAAATGTTAAAACATATGTTATAACTTCGACAAAAATAGCTAAATTACCACAATATCCTCATTTTTATGTTTTATGGATACTACCTCAAACCTACAGGCAAGCTTCTTGTGTTTTCCGAATGAAAACGGAGAAAAAGGATATGGGGTTTTACGGTGTAAGGACTACACCCTAGATACCAAACGCCAACACAATAACCAGCATACTAGTAATTTCCCAGGTTAATTTGCTTAACGTGTATAAAGCAAACACTACGAGTGATGAGTCTTTACTCTTGTCTGGAGTGAAAGGGTGTAAAATCAAAAGTGGAAGGAATTTTTTTCTTCCACTTAGAGAAGACAATGTACACCTTCAATACCACATCAATCTTTTTGTTCCTCAAATAAGTGAAGCCAGAGCACGTAAAGCTCTTTTATTTTACCTTCAATACAACAACTAAGCAATGTAGACCAATTAGTGACATCCAACCAATGCAATGTCACTCTTTTTACCTTTTTCCTTCAAGGGTATTGACACGATTAACAACGCACACTCATATCCAACAAAAATTGATATTTAACTAAGCTTTAAAATAGTTTCATTATTTAGGATGGGAGGTGAATGAGCAAATGCAAGAGCAACTTATATTTGAATGCTCGCTTGAGGCATACTTAACCCTAAATCTAGTTGAAACCTAAGTTGAGCACTTCACTTTTAGGCAGCACTCCAATGATAAGCACCAAAGTGCTAAGGCATATGACTGATCGTTCATGGGCTCTCTTTGGGGCATCATGACAACAAATTTAGCTTCTAAAATGATCTTATTAATTCTTAAAAGACGTTACGAATAAGCTTTTTACTGATTAGGAAGAAGAAATAGAAATTGAATAAAGCAAAATTAGCCATTTAAAACTTGAAATTACATATGCACATCTAAATGAAACTGAACAGTTTTTGAACTCGATTGACATTTTAATTTCAAGGGGAGGTTCCATGGTACAATGTTGTTAGCAAATGACATCGTACCAATTGACGAGACGCAAAACAGAGTAAACGCTAGGGCTAGGCTGGAGGTTTCAAAGCAGACTCTAGAGCCTTAAGGCTTCAGCTTGAGCAGGACTAAAGTAGAATATTTGAAGTACAAGTTCAGTGACGTGATTCAAAAGGTTGGCGTGGAAGTGAGGCTGGATTCACAAATCATCCCCAAGAGAGGAAATTTCAAATGTGTGGGTTCAAAATTACAAGGCAACGAGGAGATCGACAAGGATGTAACACATCGTATTGGTGCGGAGTGGATAAAATGAAGGTTAGCATATGGTGTCTTGTGTGATAAAAATGTTCCACCGAGACTTAAAGGAAAGTTCTACAGAGTGGTGATTAGACCGACTATGTTGCATGGGGCGAAATGTTGGCATGTCAAGAACTCGCATGTCCAGAAGATGAAAGTGGTAGAGACAACGATGCTAGTTGTGTGGGCATACTAGATGGGATATGGTTAGAAATGAAGTTATTCGGGGCAAGATAGGTGTCGCCTCCGTGGTGGACAAGATGCGGGAAGCCAGGTTGAGATAGTTCGTACATGTGAAGAGATGTCTTGATGTCCCAGTGAGGAGATGTGAAATTAACTATAATGAGATTAACTATAATGGGCCTGAGGAGAGGTAAAGGTAAGCTGAAGAAGTACTTAGAGAGATGATTAGGCAAGACATGAGGCATCTTCAGCTTACTGAGGACATGACCCTTGATAGGAGATTGTGGAGGTCGAGAATACAGTAAGGAGTCGAGCGTCTTTCCTTCCACCCAAGTAGTGATAGTGTTATTCTCGTATTAATAAATTATTAGATTTCTATTACTGTCTGACAATGTTGAGTTTCGATTTAACTAATTATCATGCCGTTATTGCTTTTTTCACTTTTTCACTATTGCATATCTTTTCTTTATACTATTGTGATTATGCATGCTCACTTTGACAAGGTAAGGGTAAGATTGCGTACTCTCTACCCTCCCTAGACTCCGCTTGTGGGATTACACTAGGTATGTTGTTGTTTTAATTTATTTTTTTTGGCCATTACATATTTATTTAAAGTTTCTACATTAGCTTTGATCATGAAATCTAGGTGTTAGAAAGCTCATTAAATTTTTTCCTTGAACAATCCGCAACTCATACTTCGAGTAGAGAAGTAGAGCATTCTCTTAAAACTCAAATTGGGAGTTGATCAAGGATCATTGGTTCAATTGTCAGATCAAGTGGAATTGACTCGCCATTGAAGAGGTAACATCATAGGTATGCCTTAAAACATTGAATTGCATAATTTTTGTTAAAGAATTTGCACATTAAACCCAAAATCTTAAACCTACGGGTGGAGTGGCCAGAACATTATAAACACCTTTTGGAAACCCTTACACAACCAATAAGGGAAGTGTATCCTTCAACACCTGGGGTTTACTGTTTACACGTGGATTTCTAAAGATCTTTTTTTTCTTTCTTTTTCTGTTTGCACCTTTTTTTAGAAGACTGGAAAATGTACCTAAGAGAAAGAAACAACAGACTAAAGAACGGGCCTGAAGTTGGGGGGAAATAGTATGCTCAACAGAATGAGCCTAGAGCAAAGATAGTGGGGCTTAATCGGCTAGATTGAGAGAGAAGCCCAAAACTAACAGATAGTAGAAAATTGTGGTTGTAAACCCAGATTTACCAAAGTATGGTTCTAATAACGTGTAAAGAAAATGTGTCTTAGACCTAACTCAACCCAAAAAGATAGTGCCTACAGTGAAAATTATCCAAGACCATATAAAGAGACAACTCAATGTTCAGTGGGATACTTAACAAACCCTCCTCTTCATACGCTCGATACTATACATGTGGGACGCAGACAACATAACATAGGGTCCCAACATTGAGTAAATAAAGAATTAAGATGGGTTGTAGCAAAGCTAATGGCTCAATGAGGTAAACTAAAAGAGAAGCCTAAAGCGAATAAATGCTACAAAATTGCACTTGTGACAACCCACTTACAAAAGTTTATTTTTCAAACCTAGTGAAAGAAAATGAGCATCCAAACCCAAGCCAAAGGGCAAAAGGTGGAGTTACGGTTACCTAAGACATTATAGACATGTTTGGTAAGACTTACACAACCAATAAGGGACAAGTGGATCCTAAAGACCCTTACATACGTGTAGTCCAATTCTAAAGTTTACACAAGGATATTTAAAGATCTTTTACTTTTTCTTTACTATTTGTTTTGCTCTATATATTTAGGAGACTATAGACTAGAGATGGGGTAGAGAGCATGTGAGAATGCACTAAAAGTTAACAAGAGAGGGTAGATAATAAAATCAAGAGTGAGCATGTGTTAAAGGGTGAGCATGCTCAACAAACCACATTGTAATCTTGGAGTAAAATTAATAGCACAATGGGTTGAATTGAGAAAGCGAGGGACGCCAATGGCAAACGAATAGCAAAGAAACAAAATTGGGGAAACGGGTTGATACCATGTGAGAATCTGAATATCCAAACCCAAAACCTTTAAGTAATGAGTGGATTGATGCATGATATCATGATCTCTTCTAGAAACCTTACATAACCATTAAGGTACGAATTATCCAACCCAAAACTTATGACTATGGATAGAGTGGCGGCTAGGGCATCATAAACTGGGATAATTATATTTGTTAACAAACGAGGTATAATTATATTTGTTAACAATTTTTTTATATTCAGATTAATTTGAAAGACAAACCTTATATTTTAGTATTAACCCAAATAAACAACTTAATGCCTCTCATCCCGCGCAAATACTCCATCACCCACTAGATCTAACGATACACATAAGACATCTGCTAAAAAATAAATAAAAGAATTTGTAATTACGAGAAACCTAATACGGATCCGACTACAAATAATTCAAAAACATAAAAATAAGAAAATATCTCTAAATTATGAGAATTTGGAGTATTTACGTATAGCTTGTAAGGTTTGGATTTCTATTTTATTCTCAAGTTGTAAATAAGAAAAGAATTGCTTTCCTCGATAAGTCTTCAAATTTACCTTAGTTTTGGTTCTAATTTCGAGAATCAAATTGTATTTCATCTCGAATTTTTCCGTCCGTCGTGGTTGAAGTATCCAAGATTGTTTAACCAAATCCGGTCTGAATCCCATATCCACACTTATACTAGTGTCGTGTCGACATGAATGCGCCACCTAATTTGCCGTTTCAGAGCAACTTAGCGAGAAACATAGGAAAATGAATAGAAAAGATAGAATGCCAATCACTAGCGTGACTAAGTGAATATACCATAAACCACAAAAAATGATACTGAACTTGGACGCTGAATTTGGTAGCATGAGACACAAAGATTGCTAGTCAAATAGTAGTTGACCGCTTATAGGTTAGAGACAATGATATTGAACTTGGATACTGAATTTGCTAGCATGAGAGACAGAGATTGTTGGTCGAATAGTAGTCAACCGTTGAGAGGTTAAGACTCTTGGCTATGCATCACATCTCCGTCCCATTCTCGAGATGGATAGATCCGGTAGAAAAAAAATTGTACGAGTTGGTGCTTGTCATAAATAATCAAGTCAAATTGTTACCAATATGGATAGAGAGAGTCGGAAAAGCTCGGCCAGGGGGCAGTACATTGGTTTAAAAGAAGATGGATAAAAAGCAACATAGAAAGCTTGTCAATTGTCCCTTGAAGAAGGTGGAAAAAGAACATCATGGGAAGCTTGTCAAATGTTCCTTGACTGTGTAGATGGGAGAAAAATGCAATGAGAAGATTCTTAATCTTATAGAGAAATCAAACATTTTCCTCATTCTTAATTGCAGCCATATCCTTATGGCCACCTAAAACATATGAGCACCAACCCTCTTCTCCTCTCCCTCGCTCGCTCTATTTTCTCCACGTGTGCGAAGACATGTTTGTCCTCTATTAAACTTGTTTGAGGTGTCGTTACTTCCAAAGGAGAAAGATAAACAGGCTACCTACCGAAAATATGAAGGGTAAATTGCTACAAAATTAGTTTAACGGAACACGCGACAAAATAAACAGTGATAGCACTTCTCCTTACTTTTTTTTTATGACGGTGGTAACTGGTCCTGCTTGTGCGCAGTTCGGCTATTCCAACGGATAACTCCTACCTTCCACCAGCAAAGCCACGGGTAACTCTGTCCACCAAGGCTTCTACGGATGGAAAAAAATCACCTAAGGCTTGTTTGGAAAGTCATCTTGTAATTGGATTCGGGTGAAATACGGTGTAATTACACATTTTGCATGTTTGTCGAACCAAGTAATTGAGAGAGAGCAATTACACTCTAATTCTCAAGGGGAGAAAGGTGGTACGTGATTTTTTAAATTATTATCACTTCTCTTTCAAACAGACTAAAAAGGGACGACTCTTTCTCTTCCATTTCTTTCCTCCTCACATTTATCTCAAGAAATATGAATGTAGCTGCTAACTCTATTCCACTTTTTTTAAGCTTAACTTCCATTAATACTTAGCCGTGTGGAATACGCCTTTACCTTTTACACTTTAGGATCATGTTTAAGTTCCAAACGTGATTAATTATGCATTAGGTGACATAAATTAAACTCACTTTAGGACTAGTCAAATAAGATTTTCACTTTTGGGAGATTTATTTATTAATTATTATTTAATATTCTTTTAATTTTTTATTAATAAATATTATGCTTTATTAAAAGGCCCTTGAGTAAGGGTTTCAAGTTGAGCAGGACTATGACAGAATACTTGGAGTGCAAGTACAGCGCCGAGCCGAGGGAAGCGGGCATGGACGTGAAGCTTGAATCGCAAGTCATCCCCAGTAGAGGCAGTTTCAAGTACCTTGAGTTGGTTATCCAGGGGATGAGAGATTGACGAGGATGTCACACACCGTATTGGGGTGGGGCGGATGAAGTGGAGGTTAGCATCTGGAGTCCTGTGTGACAAGAAAGTGCCCACTGTTACCCACAGGTAAGTTTTATAGAGCGGTGGTTAGACCGGCCATGGTGTACGGGGTTGAGTGTTGGCCAGTTAAGATCTCGCATATCAAGAAAATGAAAGTAGCAGAAATGAGGATGTTGAGATGGATGTGCAGATGGATAAGATTAGGAGTGACAATATCTGGGAGAAGGTGGGCGTAGCTCCCATTGGTGACAAGATGCGGAAAGCAAGGCTCAGATGGTTCGGGCATATACAGAGGAGAAGCCTAGATGCACCGCTGAGGAGGTGTGAGCGGCTGGCTCTGGAAGGCATGAGAAGAGGTAGGGGGCAACCGGGGGCGGATGTAGCACTCCGGTGACGGGGCATAACTTTTGACGCGTAGTATAAATTAATGTGTAAAAATTCACTAAAATTACAATAAATAGTAGATTGAACCCATAATTTCAAAAATATAATGGATTCAGTGCTAAGAACCTTAAGCGTTCGAACCCATAGAATTTAAACTTTGGATCCACCTCTAGGGGCGGCCTAAGAAGTATTGGGGAGAGGTGATCAGGCAGGACATGGTGCGGATTCAGATTTCCGAGGACATGACCCTTGATAGGAAATCGTGGAGGTCGAGTATTAGGGTTGTAGGATAGGATTTTTATCTTATACTACTAGTGGTTAATGTTGTGTTCTCACTACTCTTTTGTTTTATAGTGTCGAGCCTATTTACTTGTTATTGCTATTGTTTTCATCTACTTTCTGGCTTTTATGTTGGTGTTAGTATTCCTTTGGTTTCTGTTGATGGTATTGATATATTGTCTCTTCTTGTTTTCTTGAGCCGAGGGTCCTTTAGAAACAGCCTCTTTACCCCCTCGTACACACTACCTTTCCTAGACCCCACTAGTGGAATTTCACTAGGTGGTTGTTGTTATTGTTGCTGTAAAAGGTCTAAACTAAAAATTTTATATATCTTCCAAATAGGCGTGTAAGATAATGTTCATATTTTATTTAGTTACTAGTTTTGTTTTCTATCAATTACTATATATGTTTACTATAGAAAAATACTTTCTAAACTCGTATCTATATAATTTTAAATTTAAAAACTACAACAAATCATGAATTTCATTATTACATTCACATAAGCTAGTAAAATGTTTAAATCCGTTATTTGAATTTTATTAATTCATTCAGGTTAAAGTACTATTCTCTCCGGTGCAATTTATGTGAATCTATTTCCTTTTTAGCTCGTGCCAACGAGAATTACCCCTTTCCGTATTTAGAAACAATTTACCTTTATGCAATGATTTGTAACCACACAAAATATATGTGCTTCATTCTACACCACAAATTCAAAAGTCTTCTCTTTTTTATTAAACTTCGTGCCCAGTCAAATAGGTTCACATAAATTGAAATGGAGGGAGCATTAGTTTGAAAAATATCGATTATTATTTAAGATAAAAGTTACAAATTATAATTATTGCAATATATTTTTACAAAAAGGTATTTATTTTGAATAACCAATACAGTAATAAGTAAAATCTAATAGTTCTTGTATACATATACTAGTCATAATACAAAACTTACTTATGTATTCATAAGAAAAATATTTGTGTATCATTTATAATAAACTCTTATTTTAAAGTAAAAATATCTGTGTCAATACATTCGCATAACCAAACATGACACTAAGAATTACGTTGTAAGCTACAACAATGTCAAATTCCAACGCAAGCTAGACAAATGTCTGTTTTCATAATAAAAAATCTGGCACGAAAATTAAGTTTTCGAAAAAAGGACAACTGAAATTTGAGATAGATTTCATCCAAAATGGCAAATTTTATTAGCAAAACCAGTAAAGAATTTGAATCAGAGTGCTCCATGTAGGTCATTTCCATTGATGACTAGAACTTTGAATGCAAAAGATTGAAGAAAAAAACGTATCAGGTTTTCAAAAGATACAAAAATATTACACCAGAGATGTAATAAAATTCAAGGATACTTACTAGAATTGCAGATGCATGAAACCACATCCTAGCAAGACAAAAAGCCATATCAATACCACACATCTCAACGGGGACTAGAATATATTATTCTTAATGAACAAACAGCAAGAAAATAAAATTGACAACTCACTGAAACAACTCTCACTTCAAGGCTGCATCTGATCATCTCCAGTCATACAACGCTCCAGGATGACCATACCATGAATCAGATGCAATGCAACTTCATTAGAAAGTGTTTTTGTACAAAGAAATAAGAAATAGAAGAAACAACAATGACTCCAAATAGAAGAAATACTCTTGATAGATTTACTATTCTAGCCTAAGGAGGCTCATTAACAAACCCTCCTCCGGCATGCAGTTTTTCAGGAAAGACCAAATTAAAGTTCAGGAATCAGAACTTGTCAAAAGAAAATTAAAAATTAACACAAAGGAGAAACAAAAATTATGGCTGATGTTAGAGGAATCGAGAACAGGCTAACAGCCATAACATTTTAAGCGTGTCACAGTAATTCCTAACAAACAAACCAAGGTACCTTCGCCAGGGTGCCTTTTAAGCATCTAAATCACTGAATCTTGCCTCAAAGCCCTGGTAGATATCCTGAAGGAAAAAGTAAATTAGACTTTCCAGGACCCAAGGATTTTCTGAACAGTACGTAAAATGAAGAGACAAGATATTCAATTAAGATAAAGGCCTGAAAACTATGTAAAGCTCCACAAAATAAACAATTAAATCAGATTGGAAGATAAGAAGTCAAGAAAACTAAAAGTACCAGAAAGGGACAAAAAAGAGAAAAGACAGATGGCCATCAACAATTCAGAGTGAAAAGATATTCAGAAGGTTTATTTACAGAGACATATGAATAACCATGCTTCTGTCAATATCTAATTTGGCGCACGTTACTCTCCACTCTCAGGACTCGAGTCCAAAGTACAACTTGAGACGTGATAACTTTTGAAAAATCTATGAAGATTTTTATAATGTCACCATCAAGAAATAGTACAGAAGGGAAAAACGCCTTTGGCAAGTTATCTTACGATAGAAAAGAAAACATTCCACTGAAAGAATGAACTGCCAAGATATAGATCTCCCACGGTCAACAATCTTCTCTGCAACTTCAACCATGCCAAGCTCCAATGCACTTAACTCAAGATAGTAGATAAAAACAGATAAGGCCCAATGATTAGAGAACTGAATAAAAACTAAGATCATGTGATCATAATGCACTAGTATCTTGTGCAACCGCATGTCGCTAGCAGAAAATCATCGTTTTCGTTCACTTGCCCGTGATGAATGGGTGGCTCAATGCCTGGGAAACAGTTATTCTCTTGTCTGGGTCTAACACGAAGATTCTCTCCATAAGATCTTTAAAATGCGCTAACATCTTTGGGTCTTCACCCGGAGAACCTGAAATTATTGAACTGATATCTTTTGGCTTGATGTTGACAATCAGCTTCCTTATAGCCTGTGAAGTATACAATTGCAACCAAAATTAATATACAGCAATGTTTTCATTAATGACTATCAATGGTTAGTTTATTGAGGAATGACAAGACAGGCTAAAGTCTACAGGAAATAACCTTCTTTGTAACAGGATCCTCTTCGGTGGCAAGAAAATTGAGATCTGGGTCAAAATGTTGATCTGTAAATGCACCCTGAAATAAATGAAGAACAAAGAGAATTAATGTTTCTACATTGACTATATCATGTCAATTACTAAGAAAAGGTGCAAAAACTACAAAAGCAGCACCTAATGCAATCACATTAGCAGAATTGTGCACAGCAACTAATTAAGCAGGCTTATAACTTCAAATCATAAAAATTTCTAACTTGATTAGGATGTCTAAGACAAACCTTTCTAAGCATCTTCTTCGGAAATGGACCTTTCAATTCCATATGAAGACGAAGCATGTCATTATTAGTTGCACCAGGAAATAAGACTTTCCCAGCATAAAGCTCAAACAAACAGCATCCAACTGACCATATATCCATTGGATGATCGTACGACAAGCCAAGAACTGCAACAAAACATAATACAGAACTTAATCAAACAAAACCGCAGATTCACAGAACCGCATAGGATCATGAGCTTTGAACAAAAAAACAAAGTGAAATGGAAGTCCCAAAAGAAAAAGCAAATCATGAGAATTGATGCTTACTGATCTCTGGGGCACGATAAAAACGGCTCACGAGGTATGGAGTAATTTCGTTTTTGCCAGCAAACATAGCATTACCAAAGTCACAAAGCTTCAACACTTTTTTCGATTCATTTACCTAAACAAGTAAATACAGAAAAGTCAAAATACATATAGTCATATACAGATAAAGGGAAGCAAGGTAAAGAAAGCTACTCTCAGCAGATGTGAAATGGGAGAATTAGCTAGCCCGGGGAAAGATGAAGAATACTCAAACCATCCCACTTACCAACATGTTGTCGGGTTTAATGTCACAGTGAAGCACGCCACAATTTTTTAAATGCTTCAAAGCAATGAAGAGTTGCTTTGAAAACGCCCTAACAGCAGTGAGATGGAGTCCAATGTTACGCCCGAACTTCTTCAGAACCTCACGGAGATTCATATGCAGAGACTCAAAAACTAAACAGAGATGATTCCGGTACTTGAAGCTAGAAATAAAACGAACACAATGGCGCTTGTCTTCAGGATCTGCACCAACTAGCTTCTTCAAAATGATCAACTCTTCCATACCAGCTTTATACCTAACAAAGACAAAAACAGCACGATTAGGCCACCAGAACAAGCAAGGATAGCACGAAATGGGGAAATAAAAAAACTTACATCGTTTCATTATTGCGTATCATTTTTATTGCTACTTCCTCAGGGTCACCAGGTCTAGCCTTGAGATCTTTAGCCCGAACAACAGTAGAAAAGACTCCTTTACCATGAGCAGCAACAATCTCATAACGGTCATCAAGAATTTCTCCGAAACGATAACCTGCAAGCGAACAAGAAGACATGAGACATCAACTAAGACAACAGTTTCCAGCCATCAAGAAAAATATCAAAATAAGGTGTTACTAGGATCTAAGTGGATTGGGTTTCAATCACATATTCTCGTATATAAAAGTATAAGCTCCAAAAGATTATGTCGAAGATATTATCTGGATCAACTCAAACTCAAAATAATTTTATCACCTCTAAACAATACTTTTCATCTATTTGCGCAGAATATTTTCTTTAGTCTAAATTTGTCATTACTATTTTTGTGTAAAATTATTTATTTTTATTATTTTAAAAATTAATTTAAAGTATAAATACTCTCATACTATCTCCACTCTATTCTTTATATTATACATTATTTTCCCAATTATGATATTAAATTAATTTTGAAAAATATACTCCGAGAAATTGTTGATTGAAACCCAATCCCCTTCGACCCTAATAACATCTTATTTTGGTCAGTGTTGCACGGTTCTGAACTCCGTCGATGAAGGGAGACATAATATCAACTAGAAAAATAAATCTCAACTTGGAATATAAAACAGGAGATGACATTTTTTCCGTAAGCACTTTGTGTCTGTGGACCTGAATTAACAGCAGTATTATGATTAATCAACAGAAATAAACAGAGAATTGATCAGACGTTACTCAAAATTTATCAAGCATCTTCAAATAACAATTAACATGGAGAAGGAGGCTATCATGATCATACATCAAGGAATATGGTGGCACGTATCAATGTAGGAGTGCCAGCATGCTCTGTAGTAAAAGCTAAAATATCAAGGATCTAGGTAACAAGTGAGATGAGATACTTACTATAATACCCTTCTGGATCATCCCAGTTATCATGAAGGCCACTGCGCTGAACTGCCACGCCATCTCCTTTGCCCTGAAAGACAACAGATAAAACCAGAGAAGCATGAAATCCATGTACTTATTACAAAGACAAGGAAAGGGCTTTACGTAAGCACAGTAGACAAGTTTCCCACAGTTTTAGTACAAGTATGAGTACAAAGAAAGAAAACAGTCCTCTTTTCTACTCTCTTGTTGGCCGCGGTTTTGTAATTGTTTGGGCAGCATGGAGCAAGGAAGAAGAGAGACTTATAGAATCCAAAGTTCAAACGATAAACTATTCCTAGACATCACACTTTAAAGTTTAAACCGAATGGTATATTCAAGGGGAGGTGCCATGGTGTATGTATAGTTCTAATTGATGAGACGGGAAGCGGTGTTAATGACAGGTTGGAGGTTTGGCGACGGACCCAAGAGTCTAAATGGTATATTCAAGGGGAGGTGCCATGGTGTATGTATAGTTCTAATTGATGAGACGGGAAGCTGTGTTAACGACAGGTTGGAGGTTTGGCGACGTACCCTAGAGTCTAAAGGTTTCAAGTTGAGCAGGACTAAGACAGAATACGTGGAGTGCAAGTTTAGCAGTGGGCCGGGAGAAGCGGACATGGACGTGAGGCTTGCCTCTCAAGTCATTCCCAAGAAAGGGAGCTTCTATCCGGGGGATGGGGAGATTGACGAGGATGTCATCTATATTGGGGTGGGGTGGATGAAATGGAGACTAGCGTTTGGCGTCTTGTGTGACAGGAAGATGCCCCGAATCTTAAAGGCAAGTTCTATAGAGCGGTGGTTAGACCGGCATGTTGTATGGTGCAGAGTGTTGGCCAGTCAACAATTTTCATATCCAGAAGATGAAAGTTGCATAAATGAGGATGTTGAGATGGATGTGCGGGCACGCTAAGCTGAATAAGATTAGAAATGAAGATACCCGGGAGAAGGTGGGCATGGCTCCCATGGAAAATAAGATGCGGGAAGCTAGACTTAGATGGCTCGGGCACATGCGGAGGAGAAGCTTGGATGCCCCAGTAAGAAGGTGAGAATGGTTGCCCTTGACGGGTATGAGAAAAGGAAGAGGGCGAACTAAGAAATATTGGGGAAAGGTGATCACGCAGGACATGGGGCGGTTGCAGATTTCCGAGGACATGGCCCTTGATAGGAAGTTGTGGAGGTCGAGCATTAGGGTTGTAGGTTAGGAGATAAGGAGACTAGTCTGATAGTGTTTTGTTCTACGCTGCTAGTGGCTCTAGTTGTGTCCTTAGTACTTCATTAGGGTTGTAGGTTAGGTTGTAGGAAGCTAGTCTGGTAGCGATTTGTCCTAGGATGCTAGTGGCTCTTGTTGTCCAAATTACTCCATCGCGTCTGCAGTAATGTACCATTATTACTGCTTGGTGTTATTGCTTTCCTCTCTTTTTCCTGGTTAGTGTTGTTGGTGTTATCTTTCTGGTTTCTTTTGTTGTTACTGTTGCATAGTCTCGTTCTATCTTCTTGTGTCGACGGTCTATCAGAAACAGCTTCTTCACTCCTCCGAAGTAAGGGTAAGGTCAGCGTACACACTACCCTCCCCAAACTCCACTTGTGAGATTTCACTGGGTTTTTGTTGTTGTGTATTACAAAGTCTACCACAGCTAAAATAAACATACACACTCCCCCACAGTATCGACAGAGGGAGCAACTCTCAAGTCTCAGCTAGAAACATAATAAAGTGAATGCTATTTCGTAGCCATCATTTCCAAAATGGTTCCCCATTTTGACACTTCGGGTTCAGCAGGAAAGAAAGGGATGCTCACACCTCACTGTTTGTACGAATTCAAAAATATAAACACCATTCCTCTAATACAGAACTCCAACAATATACCCTAACAGACAAAGAGAGAACAATACCAGCACATGATCCCATGAATACAATCAAGAGGCACGAGAAAGCAGTGAGATGGCCAAGATAACAAGTGTTACATTGGATTTCACAACAGTATGCATACGTCTATTGCCTAGAATCTCTAGACATTAAAAGTCAACACAAGCTAAAGATCCAAGAATGAGCAACCCAAAATCACAGACGATGTTTCTAAAACAAAATGTTTCAAAGACAGAGACTGACCATTTTCCTGATGCCAGTAGGTGATTCTCCAAATATATCGTCACAAAACATGTCAGCTGACCTCTCACTCTGCAAAGGGTAGTAAGCAAAAGTCAATTATCAGATAAAGCCAGCATTTAGGAAATGGACTAAAGGAGCAAAAAGCAAAACCATAAGGCAAAATCCTTCATCGACTAATTCTAAAGAAAAACCCTAACACAAAAGCAACATGAATTAAGAGCTACGACAAAATAATGTTGAAAGATAAATAAGGAGAATGAGTACCACAAAAAAGGAAAACCCCATTTAAATCTCAATTTCATGTGAACACACCTTTGGTGTACCCTGTCCCAATCCACCAGCTCCAGAAGCCTGCTCGTCAGCAATATGACCAACTTGCAGAGGTGATTTCCCAACAGAAAATGTTAGCTCATCAACATGGACATCTGTACCATTGGTTTGACCATCAAATGACACTGTCATAGCATTATCTCCGGCTGCAGGCTTCTGAGTAGACTGATCCATAAGAAGCTCAGCTAATGTCAACAAATAAAAAGCCATAGTTAAGACCACAAATTCAATCCAAAAGAGAAACTTGCAGAGAGTCAACAGATAAAATCTCAGCATATAGAACAGGATGGTCTGAGGTGCAATGCGAAGCTTCATAAAACCTGAGTTGCGACAAAATCCAACAAAACATCCTAAGTTCCATAACATGCATACTAAGAGTTCAAATCTAAAATTAAACTCATTAAAGAAGCAGTAATTTGGCACTTAAATTCAGCAAGAAGGGCAATTCATTAGCAAAATTACACATTCAAAGCTCATATGCATGCATAACAGACAGTAAACCTGAAGGTAAAAACAAAGTAAAAAAAAGGGACTAACCAAATACCTTAGTTGTTCACGTAGAGCTCTAGATAAGGTCAAGGTTGAAACATGAAATACAGTAAAACATACTAGAATATTATATCAGGAGATCCTTTTTTTTTTGACAATGGTCACAAATATATGTGGAGATCTTAACTCGAAGAAGTTATACCTACGTCCCCGGATTGAGTAATTGGCTCCTTCTGGGACTGCTGATTCTTATATTTTTCAAGAATAGCTTGCCTGCGCCTTCTGCTCTCCTCCTTAATTCTTTCAAGTTCTTCTTCGTCTTCCTGTTCAGCAAGCTGGAAAGCAATTTTTTCCTGATAGTCCTCCTGTTCAACTTCATCTCTGCAATAAAGCAAAAATGAGAAAAATAAAAACCACACATTAAGGAAATTAACTGCGCTAAAGAGTTTCTGAATATCAAAAATACCTAGTTAAGAATAAACAATACCTTTTTGATTTCTCACTGTCTGCCTCTTCAGCTTTTTGCTTTGCGTTTTCATTTTTTGCGTGATCTCTCGTCCTTTCTCTCTGAATGTCAGTCTCATTATGTCTATTACGTCTATTATAAGCAAAACCATCATCAAGGTCATCATATCTCTGGTGCCTGCTAGACTTATCACTATATTTATCTCTATCTGCCTCCCTACTTCGTCCTCTGCTTTCCCTATCCCTATTCCTCCTTTCTCTCTCCTCCCTCTCTCTGAAATTATCTCTGTCTCTATCTCTCTCCCTCTCCCTTCCCCTCTCATATTCCCGTTCTCTATCCCTCTCCCTTTCCCTATCTCGAGCTTCTTCTCTTTCCCTCTCTCTGTCTCTCTCCCTCTCCCTTCCCCTCTCCTTCTCCTTATCTCTTTCCCTTCCCCTTCCTCTGTCCCTTTCTCTAGCCAACTCACGCTCCCTGTCTTTCTCTCTCACTCTATCCCTTTCATTCTCGATGCTATTCTCCCGATACTTGTCTACACTCCCCCTGCTATAATACCTGTCCCTAGAGTGTTTGCTGTAACTAGAATTATGCTCCTTTTCAATATCTCTTGAAGACTCTCGGCTCTCATGTCGATAGTCCTTGTTGTGTCCAATTTTTTCATCATCCAAGTTACTTCTATATCTGCTTTCCTTCTCATATGCATCATTTTTCTCGCGGGACTTTGGTACAAGGAAAGACTCCTCCAATACGCTTTTGGATCGTGATCTTCCTCTAAACCTGTCAGGTGACTTGGATAACTTCGTAACATGTCTTTCTTCAAGGTGCTCATCATGAGAAGATGATATCCCAACAGATCGATGCCTCTTTCCAGAACTTTCAGGAGTCAAAGATTTTCTTTGATCCTGTAAATGGCTCTCATCGCCATCGTAGCTCTTTTGTTTTCTACCTTCTTCACCAGCATAACTATCTTTCTTATGTGGTTTAGAGTCCAATTTATGAAATTCATCTATGCAACTACCATTCGCAAAATGCTTGTCACTAGACTTTCTTTCTCTAGAATTATCAGCCTTTCTACTTCTCCTTTGCTCATCGTGCCGTCCTGAAGCAATGGAATTCTGGTCAACTTTTTCCACTGCAGGCCCCTGTCGTTGAGCTTCATGCAATTCCTAAACAAGAAATGTGCGCAGAATTAAATGATAACGTGCAATTTTACAGCATTTTACCAATAAAAAAAATGTATAAACTTTTAACAATCATAAGAAAGTTTCTTACTAATAAAAAGAAAGCCCTCAGTCATCAGGAAACGCCTAGAGTAACTTTGCCCCCAACAATGTAATAGTGAAGTTCAAAGCTCTGTATGGAATACATAATTTTCATGTCTATTTTGCGCAACATACTTATTAATCAAACAGTTGAAACAAATATTAAATTTAGCACACCTTTTACACTGAAAATCATAAAAATCCAAGCACGGGACCTCTTTCTTTTCGGTTGCGTAAAGTTCAAATATTGCATTTAAAAACATTAGTCCTTCCCTACTTATAAGAAAGGGGACGTAAGTTATATACACCACAGGCTGATGATTTCTTAACAGCATCACTGTAACCTGTTATAGCAGGTTACTTACAATTATTATAGGTTACAAATCAATGCTAGTATTAAAGAGAGTTACCTGCGGCTACTTTTTAAGTGAGTGATTGTGACAGCTTAAAAAAATATTAAGCAGCCAAATAACTTCAAACTTAAAATAATTGCAGGTAACTCTATTTAATGCAGTAATTGGTAGCGTACAATAATTTATAAGTAACCTGTTATAACATGTTAATGTTAAATTACATTGATGCTGTAAAAATTAAGTGAGTTGTCAATTATATAACTTAAATCTAACAGAAAATAACTTTAGTAATTTTTTTGAAACTAAAATAAATTGCATTGTCAATCATAAAAGCAACCAAACAGGCCCTAGAAAAGAAAGAAGCAAGAAATATATAAGAGAAATAAGAGCTTAAAGAAATCTGAACAGACCATGTCCAATTCATGACCATCACCAACTGCAGCAGTAACCGCCACATCATCCTCAATAATTTCACCTTCCTCCATATCATAATCGAGCCCTAAAGTAGAAACGCCAATAACAGTACCAACTTGTTGAGGTACATCCTCTATTTCATCATTCGGTTTACCCGTGTCCTTATCGGATTTCGAATCGGATTTCTCTTCGTGTTTTTTGCTGTGGTGGCGGTGGTGACGATGGTGACGGTGATGGTGGCGGTGCTTGCGGCGTTTTATTGGTTCTTCGGTGTCGTCTTCATCGGAGGGAGAAGATCGACGGTGCTTGCGACGTGACGGTTCATTGGAATCGCTGGCCATGGCTAAGGGTGAAAGGAATAAGTTTTTGAATTGGAAATTAATGAATTAGGGTTAGGTTTTTGTTCAAACGAGAGTTGAAATTACTCGGGTCGTGAAAGATCCGATTGAGAATTGATGATTGATGATGTTGATGGAGAATTATAGAGAGAGGGAAACGAAGGGTGTAATTTGGAAATAAGGGAAAGAATACTAATTGGGTACTGAAGTTTAGTAAATTATACATAGACCCCAAAAGTTTGTTGATTTTTCAGAATCTGTTTGAATTTTGAAATGCCAAGGGGAAGTACTTTTCTTCGCCATAGCGAACCTACGTTAAGTAGGGGCAGACTTAAGTGGGCGTTAGTAAGAATTATAAAATTTCGAGAAATAGTGAAAAATATTAAATGAAAATGATATTTGAAAATTAGAGTTGTGTTTGGACATAATATAATTTTAGTTTGTTTTGAAGTTTTGTGAGTAATCTGAGTGAAAATTTTGAAAAATAGCTTTTTGGAGTTTTTTAAATTTCTAAAAAAATTCAAAATTCATCTTCAAGTGAAAATTTGAAATTTTATGGCCAAACACTAATTTAGAAAAAAAGTAAGAAAAAAATCGAAAAAAAAGTGAAATTTTTCTTATGTCTAAACAAGCTAAGTATATAATTTATGAGTTGTTTACCTCGAAAATTGGTGGTAACAATTATATTTGATTTGTGATTTTAAAAATATGTGATTTATTTCAATACTAGTAAATAAGCAAGAAATATTAGGTGTAAATAAGGAGAATATGATAACCAAATCAGTATTGTCAAAGGAACGGGGGCCTCGAGCTCGATAGCCTCGGGATCTCGAGGTCAGTTAGTAACAATAAAGTATGAACAATAACTTAATAACAATAAAGTTGAAGAATAATCTTGAGCACAGTAAACGAGAAAAACAGAGTAGAAAGTTCTATAGCAGTGAATGATGATGTTTACAAATGATTGGAGTCATTTATATAGGAGGGGGAAATACATTCCTATTTATTGTAAAAAATACTATTGGTACAGCTATATAACCGCCTAGTACTGATTTGTACGAACCAATCCTGAGATTTACGCCTTGACCTATATGCCCTTGAGATTTTTCCGCTTTTTTCTACTGTCATTGATTTTGCACTGCCTCGAGGTAGGCCGTGTCTGGCCTGCGATGTGTTCTCTCGAGGTATGCATTTTAAGATCGGTCTCGAATCGTACTTCGAGTTAGGGACTTCAAAATCGGACACCTCTGATTTTAGCCTTATACAGATAGTCACCGTGTTTCTTAGAATTAAATGATTAGAAACAATTTGAATTCCCGAGGTCCTTGATGATGATATCATTCCTATGACGTAGGCGTTGAAATGACCGAAGCGTCACGCCGATTCTCTTCCCAAAAAACATTGAGTGCACGTCAGAGTCGGTCGGCCACAAGTATCAATGAACAGTCGCCACCTTTCTCTAGTACTGGTTTGTACGAACCAATCCTGCGCGCCTTGACCTATATGCCCTTGAGATTTTTCCGATTTTTTTCTACTGTCATCGATTTTGCACTCCCTCGAGGTAGGTCGTGTCTGGGCTTCGATGTGTTCTCTCGAGGTATGCATTTTAAGATCGGTCTCTAATCGTACTTCGAGTTAGGGACTTCAAAATCGGACACCTGCGATTGTAGCCGTATACAAATATCCCCGTGTTTCTTAGAATTAAATGATTAGAAACGATTTGAATTCCCGAGGTCCTTGATGATGATATCATTCCTATGACGTAGGCGTTGAAATGACCAAAGCGTCACGCCAGTTCTCTTCCCAAAAAGCATTGAGTGCACGTCATAGTCGGTCGGCCACAAGTATCAATGAACAGTTTCCACCTTTCTCTATATATACCCACTTTCGTTTCCCATTAGGAACTTTTTCACTCTGCAATACTTACTCTCCTCCGTAAGCTTCCGTTTCTCCACCAGTTCTTCCGCCGCATTTGCCCAAAACCTCATCGGTTTATTCATTTCCTCCTTATTTTTCTAAAGAAACTATGGCCAAAACTTCTAAATTCGTTCCTCAGATAGAAGGAACCTCCACTTCTACTTCCCGTCCGGCCGATGGTAAACCGTCGGCGCTTAATGAGATCGTGCCGAGCAATTTTTCTTTGAAAAAAGACTTTATAATAGAGAACCCTCCCGATGTCCCCCGTCGTCAGGAACACGCATCAAGGTACATCGAGGAAAGACACCTCGAAGCTGCGAGGAGAGAGTGTAAATGGGGGAAGGAGGTTGTTCTGTAAATACCCTTTAGCAAATAGGACATCACAACCTATGTAGAGGAATTCCTGAGCGTGTACAGATACCCCTTTACAATGGATCCCCTCGACCCGTTAGCGCTCGAATTCTGCTAAAATATCAAGTTACCCTGGGCCAGATTCATTCATCCTTCTGGCGGATCATATTAATGATGAGGTGTAACGACCCGGTCGGTCGTTACACATAATTTTCAATATATTTGATGTTATTGCCTTGTCATAGGTTGGCTATACTGTTTAGGATGTGTTAGAGTTGGTTAGCTCAGGTTCGGAGTGGTTATAGAAGGAGCTAAGATACTTAGCCTCTAAAAGTAGCTTTATAGTTGAAAAAGTCAACCAAGAGTTGACTTATTGGTAAACGATCTCGGAATGTAATTTTTTATGTCTCGGATAGCTTCGTTAGGTGATTTGGGACTTAGGAGTATGTTTGCAATATTTTTGTGATGTCCGGTGTAGAATTAGGCTTGAATTGGCGAAAGTTAATTTTTGGCAATTTCCGATCGGCAATGAAAAATAGGCTATCGGGGTCGGAGTGGAATTCCGGAAGTTAAAACAAGTTCGTAATAGCATTTTGGATATGTGTGCAAAATTAGGTCAATCAGATGTGTTTTGGTTGGTTTCGGCGTCGTTGGTGGAATTTAGGAATTTCAAAGTTCATAGGCTTGAATTTGATGTGATTTTGGTGTTTTGATGTCGTTTTTGGTGTTTCGAAGGCTCGACTAAGTTCGAATGATGTTATGGGACGTGTTGGTATATTTATTGAGATTTTCGAGGTCCTCAGGTGGATTTCGAAAGGTTAACGGATCAATTTAGACTAGAAGAAAAGTTGCTGCATTTTTTTCACAGCAGCATGAACAGTAACTCGTGTGAACAGTAACCCGATGGACAGTAACTCGGTGAACAGTAAAACGCATGAACGGTACCGCGAAAACTCTGGACAGTATAAAAATAAACCCTCTGCGACCAATACCCACTTTTTCACCATTTTTGTACGAAAAGAGAGCTTTTGAGGCGATTTTGAAGAGAGGAAATCATTGTTCTTCATTGAGGTAAGGATTTTGGACCCTAATACTCGACTATATCTGATTAAGGATCAAATATCAGTGTTTAATTCAAGAAAATCAGTAGAAAAAGATGGAGTTAGGGCTTGAGATTATGAGACATTTAGGGATCGAGTTTAGGGGTGAAACGAACTCCGATTTTAGTGTTATTTATATGTACGAACTCGTGAGATGATGAAGAACATTTTGGTATAAAATTTGTCGAATTCTGAGATGCAGGCCTGGGGTTCGGGTTTTGGCTAATTTCGGTTTTCGTGCTAAAATTGGTACTTTCCAATTGGATCTCATTCCCTTAGCATAATTTGATAATAAAAATCTGATCTTGGTAGATTTGGAGCACTCGGAAGTTGATTCGAGAGGCAAGCGGGTTGCATAGTAACTTTTCGTGCTAGTTTGAGGTAAGTAATTTCTTTAAATCCTATCCTGAGGGTATGAAACCCCGAACTTTACATTCTTTCACGGTTTTGGAATGACGCACACACTGGATGACGAGTGTGGGCGTGCACGAATTGGAAATTTTGAAATATGTTTCCTTTTTAGGCAATTATTGAGTTGCGAAACTGCTTTTAAAGCCAATTCTTTATGGTATTGATATGTTTTGATATAATTGGGTTGTAAGCCATGTTTGGGGCCTAGTGCCGATCTGTTTTAACCCCTTGAGGGCTATTTTTCCTGATAATTTCTCACTTAAAAATTATGATTTTACACTCAGCCTTTCCTAATAAATTGTTTTGACACTTTTGGGTCGAGAACCTTGTTTATTTATGGCCAGAGTGGCATGTTGAGAGTGTCTGACTGAGTGAGGCCGAGGGCCAATATTGTAAGGATGTTATGATATGAGAGAGGCCGAGTGCATGAGAGTGATTAATGCCATGATTTGGCTTGTTTATAGCGCTTGGGCTGTAGGAGCCCCTCCGAAGCCTGTACACTCCCCTAGTGAGCGTAGGTACCTACTGAGTGCGAGTGTCGAGTGTCGAATGACGAGTGATTGGGAGGCATGAGTGACAGTGAGGATGCCCGAGGGGCTGATACTGAATAACCGTGAGGTGCTGAGTGACTGTTACAGAGTGATGGTGAGGTTCTGAGGGAATATTTATGAGTGATGATTATGGCCCGAGGGGCATATTTTTGATGATATTTTACTGAGTTTTGATTGTGATTCACTTCATTTTTCAAACTAATATTTTTGGGAGTTTTACTGAGAAATACTGGAAAGTATACTTGTTTTAAAGAATTTTTACGGAAACTGGTTTGAACTTCTATATACCTTATTTAGCCGTGGAATTTTATTATTTTGTGGATTGGTGTATTTGTGTTATGTGTTTCTTATTCTCAGACTGTGATTTATTTTCATTATTACTGAATTGACGTACTCATCATTACTCCTTGTACCTCTGTGTACAGATCCAGGTACTGGTGCGGAGCAATAGCCATATTCGTTTGTTATCAGCAGCATTTACGGGATTTCGAGGTAGATGTTCAGCGTCCGCAGCTTCTCCACTTCCCTTCTTCTTATAGTATTAACATTTGATTCATAGACATTTATTAAGACATTAGCAGAGTTGGTTATATTCTTAGACGCCCGTTACCATGTTGACTCTAGTCCTGGGGAATTGTTTAGACAATGGATTATTTTATATTTGCCTAAAGACTTAGGAATTTTTCATGCTTGCTATGCTGATATTTAATGATATTGTGTTATTTGATTAAACTAAGTGTGTAGTTATGTGATGGTTGGCTAGTCTAGTTCCACGATAGGCGACATCACGGCCTGTTGAGATTTGGGGTCGTGATAAGTTGGTATCAGAGCTCTAGGTTACATAGGACTAAACGGTCATGAGTAGGTTTAGTAGAGTCTTGCGGATCGGTATGGAGACATCTGTACTTATATTTGAGAGGCTGCAAAACTCTTATGAAAAAAGAAATCTCATTTTCTTGAGCTTTTTCATGCCAATCTATTGGTTCTTGAAATCTATACTCATGTTGTTTCATTCTCTCACAGATGGTGAGGACACGCAATACCGATCCGGGTGACCAAACACCAGCCAGAACCACAAGGGGTTGGGGCTGTGGTGGAGTTAGGGGACCAGTCCGTGCAACAGCCGGGACAGTACCACAGGATCCCCCTGTCATTTAGGATTAGGTTCCCGTCGAGGGTACTCTAGCAGGACAGGCTCAGGCACCGACAATGCTTATTGTTATTCCGGGTCTTCAGGAGACCCTGGCTCAGATATTGACAGTGTGTAGCAGTTTAGCTTAGGCAATTGCTATGTCTACTACTGCCACTACAGCTCAGGCCGGGGGAGGCATTCAGACTCCAGCTACCCGGACACGTGAGCCGGTTGTACAGGGTATTCAAGCACCGGGGTAGTCCCAGCCCAGCCGGTTTCCCCAGCTTAGAACTATGTGGTTCCTTCTATGCCTGAGGATGAGCAGAGCAGGCTGGAGAGGTTCAGTAGAATTCAGCCTTCGACTTTCAACGGTACATAGGGCGAGGATGCCCAAGGGTTTCTAGATAAGTGCTAAAGGATACTATGTACTGCGGGTATTTTGGAGACCAGCAGGGTCTCATTTGCTACATTTCAATTTGCTGGTGTTGCTTTCACTTGGTGGGAGGCATTTGAGAGGCGTAGGCCGGTTGGTTCAACACCACTCACCTAGCAGCAGTTCTCCACGCTCTTTTTGGAGAAGTATGTTCCTCAGTCCCACAGAGAGGAGCATCGCAGACAGTTTGAGCAGCTGCGCCAGGGAGAGTTGTTAGTTACTCAGTATGAGATGAGGTTTTTCAAGTTGGCTAGACATGCTTCAGAGTTAGTCCCTACTGACAGGGAAAGGATCAGGAGGTTTGTAGATGGTCTCACGTATCAGCTTCGCATTTTGATGACCAGAGAGAGGGTGTCTGGGGCCACATTTGAGCAGGTTGTTGACATAGCTCGGGACATTGAGTCGGTTGGCAGTCAGAAGCGTGAGGAGAGAGAGGCCAAGAGGCCTCGGGGATCAAGTAGCTTTAGTGGTGCCCCTTCCAGAGGGCAATTTCAAAATAGCAGAGGTCGTCCATTTAGACCTCCACAGCCAGTCCGCCCAACATATAGTGGCACATCTTCGGGGCAAGGTCCCCGTAGCTCTCATCAGGGTCGTTCATCTTTTACCGCCCTTCTAGCTCAGAGCTCCTCCAGAGCATCATCATATCAGGGTTCCTCTATACATGGTTCCTCCGGTGGTTATCATGGTGGCAGGGGTTCCCTTTAGTCCACATCTCCAGCTCCTTGTAGTTGCTTTGAGAGTGGAGAGGTTGGTCATGGATGGAGGTTTTTCCCTCGTCGTGCTAGTGGATCATCTTAGCAGAGGGTTCAACCCTCGACTTCAGCCCCAGTCACTTCACCACCTACTCAGGCAGCCAGGGGTGGTGGTCAGGCAGCTAGAGGCCGCCCTAGAGGGGGAGGTCGAGCAGGTGGAGACCAGCCACGTATTTATACACTTCCGGCTAGGACTGATGCTACGGTCTCAAATGCGGTGATTACATGTACTATCTCAGTTTGTCACAGTGATGCTTTGGCTTTATTTTACCCTGATTCCACATACTCTTATGTTTCATTGTATTTTGCTCACTTTCTGAATATGCCTCGTGAGTCTTTAGTTACGTTTGTTCATGTTTCGACTCCGGTGGGCGATACTATTGTTGTGGACCGTGTGTATCGGTCGTGTATTATATCTATTGGAGGTCTGGAGACCCGAGTGGACTTGATGTTACTCATTATGGTTGATTTTGATGTGATACTGGGCATGGATTGGTTATCCCCATGTCATGCTATTCTTGATTCTCACGCTAAGAACGTGACCCTGGCTATGCTCGGAGTTCCGAGAGTTGAGTGGAGAGGGTCTATAGAACATGTGCCTAGCAGAGTGATTTCTTATTTGAAGGCTCAACGTATGGTTGAGAGAGGATGTGAATCTTATCTTGCTTTAGTGAGGGATGTTAGTAGTGAGACCCCTTCTATTGATTTTGTTCCTGTGGTCCGTGATTTTCCGAACGTATTCCCTTCAGACCTGTCAGGCATGCCACCTGATAGGGACATTGATTTTGGTATTGACTTGGTGTCAGACACCCAACCCATCTCTATTCCACCTTACCGTATGGCACCAGCGGAGTTGAAAGAATTGAAAGAGCAGTTTCAGGAACTCTTAGATAAGGGGTTCATCCGGCCGAGTGTGTCACCTTGGGGTGCACCGGTGTTGTTTATGAAGAAGAAAGATGGTTCCATGCGTATGTGCATTGATTATAGGCAGCTGAATAAGGTTACGGTGAATAACCGGTATCCTTTGCCCCGTATTGATGACTTGTTTGATCAGCTTCAGGGAGCTAGGGCGTTCTCCAAGATCGATTTGAGGTCGGGGTATAACCAGTTGAAGATTCGGGATTCTGACATTTCGAATACTTCTTTTAGGACCAGATATGGTCATTATGAGTTTCTAGTTATGTCATTTGGGTTGACCAATGCCCCAGCCGCGTTCATGCAATTGATGAACAACGTGTTTCAGCCTTACCTTGATTCTTTCGTCATTGTATTCATTCATGAAATCCTGGTTTATTCCCGTAGCCAGGAGGAACATGTTCAGCACTTGAGGATTGTGTTGGAGAGGTTGAGAGAGGAGAAACTTCATGAAAAATTCTCCAAGTGTGAGCTTTGGCTTGGTTCAGTAGCTTTCTTGGGGCACGTGGTATCTAGTGAGGGTATTCAGGTTGATCCGAAGAATATTGAGGTGGTGCAGGGTTGGCCCAAACCGTCTCAGCTACGAAGATTAGGAATTTCCTTGGTTTGGCGGGATATTACTGTCGCTTTGTGGAAGGATTTTCTTCTATTGCTTCACCATTGACCAGATTGACCCAGAAGGGTGCTCCATTCATATTGTCCGATGAGTGTGAGGAGAGCTTTCAGAATCTCAAGTCAGCATTGACCACAGCTCCGGTACTAGTTTTGCCTACTGGTTCGGGTTCTTACACAGTCTATTGTGATGCTTCTAGAGTTGGCTTGGGAGAGGTATTGATGCAGGACGATAGGGTGATTGCCTACGCGTCTAGACATTTGAAGGTGCACGGGAAGAATTATCCAGTACACGATCTTGAGTTAGCTGCCATTGTTCATGCCTTAAAGATTTGGCGGCATTACATGTATGGGGTACAGTGTGAGGTTTTCACTGATCATCGTAGCTTGCAGTATCTGCTGAGGTAGAAGGATTTGAATTTGCGGGATAGGAGATGGTTGGAGCTTCTCAAGGATTATGACCTTACTATTTTGTATCACCCGGGAAAGGCCAATGTAGTGGTCGATGCCTTGAGTCGCAGAGCCGAGAGTTTGGGTAGTATAACTTACCTTTCAGCAGCAGAGCGACCTTTAGAACTTGGTGTTCAGGCTTTAGCGGGTCAGTTAGTGAGATTGGATTTGTCAGACCCTCCGCAGGTATTAGCTAGCATGGTTTCTCGGTCTTCTCTCTATGATCAGATTAGAGCTCGGCAGTATGATGATCCGCATTTGTTAGTACTTCAGGATAGGGTCCGTCGGGATGATGCCAGGGATGTGACTATCGGTGATGACAGTGTTATGAGGATGCAGGGTCATATTTGTGTTCCCAATGTGGATGATCTTCGAGAGTTGATATTAGCAGAGGCTCACAGCTCGCGGTATTCCGTTCATCCGGGTGCCGCGAAGATGTATCATGATCTGAGACAACAATATTGGTAGAGGCGGATGAATAGGGATATTATTGAGTATGTAGCATGGTGTCTCAACTGCCAGCAAGTCAAGTATGAGCACCAGAGACCATGTGGGTTACTTCAGAGGTTAGATATTTCGGAGTGGAAGTTGGAGCAGATCACTATGGACTTTGTAGTTGGACTTCCACGGACTTCGAAGGGTTTCAATGCTATTTGGGTCATTTTGGATAGGTTGACCAAGTCTTTGCACTTCATTCCTGTCAGTACTACTTATACTTCAGAGCGGTTAGCGAGTATCTACATCAGGGAGATTGTCCAATTGCATGGGGTTCCAGTTTCTATCATTTCTGACAGAGGCACACAGTTCACATCTCAATTTTGGAGGGCCGTACAGAGAGGTATGGGTACTGAGGTAGAGTAGAGCACTACATTTCATCCTCAGACTGACGGGCAGTCGGAAAAGACTATTCAGATTTTGGAGGACATGTTACGTGCTTGTGTAATTGATTTTGGTGGTTCATGGGATCATTTTATGCCACTAGCGGAGTTTGCATATAATAACAACTATCAGTCCAGTATTCATATGGCCCCGTATGAGGCTTTATATGGTAGGAGGTGTAGATCTCCGGTTGGTTGGTTCGAGCCCGGTGGGGCTAAGCTATTGGGCACACATTTGATTCAGGATGTGTTGGAAAAGGTGAAGTTGATTCAGGAGCGACTTCGCACGACGCAGTCTAGACAGAAGAGTTATGCGGACCGGAAGGTCCGGGATGTGTCATTATGGAAGATGATAAGGTACTGCTGAAGGCATCACCCATGAAGGGTGTTATGAGGTTTGGAAAGAGCGGAAAGCTGAGTCCTCGGTTTATTGGTCCTTTGAGGTGCTTCAGAAGGTTGGGGAGGTGGCTTATAGACTTGCCTTGCCACCTAGCTTGTCGAGTGTTTATCCGGTATTTCATGTGTAGATGCTCGGGAAGTATGTTGCTGACATGTCTCATGTCTTGGACTTCATCAAAGTTTAGCTCGAGGATGATATGTCATATGAGGTTAAGCCAGTGGCTATTTTGGCTCGCGAGGTCAGAAAGTTGAGGTCCAAGCATATAACTTCGGTGAAGGTTCAATAGAGAGGTCAGCCAGTGGAGGAGGCTACTTGGGATACCGAGTGGGAGGTGCAGGGCAGATATCATCACTTGTTTGAGACTCCAGGTATGTTTCTAGACCCATTCGAAGACAAACGTTTGTTTAAGAGGGGGAGAATGTAACGACCCGGTCGGTCGTTACATAGAATTTGCATTGTATTTGTTGTTATTTCCTTGTCATAGGTTGGTTATACTATTTAGGATGTGTTAGAGTTGGTTAGCTTAGGTTCGGAGTGGTTATAGAAGGAGTTAAGACACTTAGCCTCTAAAAGTAGCTTTAGAGTTGAAAAGGTCAACTAAGAGTTGACTAATTGGTAAACAATCTCGGAATGCAGGTTTTATGGCTCGGATAACTTCGTTAGGTGATTTGGGACTTAGGAGTGTGTTCGTAATATTTTTGTGATATCGGGTGTAGAATTAGGCTTGAATTTGCAAAAGTTAGTTTTTGGCGATTTCCGATCGGCAGTGGAAAATAGGTTATCAGGGTCGGAATGGAATTTCGGAAGTTGGAACAGGTTCGTAATAGTATTTTGGATATGTGTGCAAAATTTCAGGTCAATCGGATGTGTTTTGGGTGGTTTCGGCGTTGTTGGTGAAATTTAGGAATTTCAAAGTTCATAGGCTGAATTTGATGTGATTTTGGTGTTTTGATGTTGTTTCTGGTGTTTCGAAGGCTCGACTAAGTTCGAATGATGTTATGGGACGTGTTGGTATATTTATTGAGATTTTCGAGGGCCTCGGGTGGATTTCGAAAGGTTAACGGATCAATTTAGACTAGAAGAAAAGCTGCTGCATTTTTTTCACATCAGCATGAACAGTAACTCGTGTGAACGGTAGATCGTGTGAACAGTAGCTCGGGTGAACAGTAGCGCGAAAATTTTGGACAGTATAAAAATAAACCCTGCGCGACCAATACCCACTTTTTCACCATTTTTGTACGGAAAGAGAGCTTTTGAGGCGATTTTGAAGAGAGAAAATCATTGTTCTTCATTGAGGTAAGGATTTTGGACCCTAATACTCAATTATATGTGATTAAGGATCAAATATCAGTGTTTAATTCATGAAAATTAGTAGAAAAATATGGAGTTAGGGTTTGAGATTATGAGACATTTAGGGGTCGAGTTGAGGGGTCAAACGAACTCCGATTTTAGCATTCTTTATATGTACGGACTCGTGAGATGATGAAGAATATTTGGTATAAAATTTGTCGAGTTCCAAGACGCGGACCTGGGGTTAGGGTTTTGGCTAATTTCGGGTTTCGTGCTAAAATTGGTACTTTCCAATTGGAATTCACTCCCTTAGCATAATTTGATGATAAAAATCTTATCTTGGTATATTTGGAGCACTCGGAAGTTGATTCGAGAGGCAAGCGGGTTGCATAGTAGCTTTTCGTGATAGTTTGAGGTAAGTAATATCTTTAAATCCTATCCTGAGGGTATGAAACCCCGGACTTTACATCCTTTCATGGTTTTGGAATGACACACACACTAGATGACGAGTTTGGGGCGTGCACGAATTGGAAATTTGGAAATATGTTTCCTTTTAGGCAATTATTGAGTTGCGAAACTGCTTTTAAAGCCAATTCTTTATGGTATTGATATGTTTTGATATAATTGGGATGTAAGCCATGTTTGTGGCCTAGTGCCGATCTGTTTTAACCCCTTGGGGGCTATTTTCTCGATAATTCCTCACTTAAGAATTATGATTTTACAGTCAGTCTTTCCTGATAAATTGTTTTGACACTTAACGCTTGTTGATATTAATTATGTTGAGAGTGTCTTACTGAGTGAGGCCGAGGGACAATATTGTGAGGATGTTATGATATGAGAGAGGCTGAGTGCATGAGAGTGATTGATGCCATGATTTGGCATGTTTATAGCGCTTGGGCTGTAGGAGCCCCTCCGGAGCATGTACACACCCCCAGTGAGCGCAGGAACCTACTGAGTGCGAGTGCCGAGTGTCGAGTGAATGGGAGGCATGAGTGACAGTGAGGATGCCCGAGGGGCTGATACTGAGTGACCGTGAGGTTCTGAGTGACTGTTACAAAGTGATGGTGAGGTGTTGAGGGAATATTTATGAGTGATGATTATGGCCCAAGGGGCATATTTTTGATGATATTTTACTGAGTTTTGATTGTTATTCACTTCATTTTTCAAACTGATATTTTTGGGAGTTTTACTGAGAAATACTGGAAAATATACTTATTTTAAAGAATTTTACGGAAACTGGTTTGAACTTCTATATACCTTATTGAGCTGTGGCATTTTATTGCTTTGTGGATTGGTGTATTTGCGACGTGTGTTTCTTATTCTCAGACTGTGATTTATTTTCATTATTACTGAGTTGGCGTACTCATCATTACTCCTTGTACCTCTGTGTACAGATCCAGGTACTGGTGCGAAGCAGTAGCCATATTTGTTCGTTATCAGTAGCCTTTACGGGGTTTCGAGGTAGCTGTTCAGCGTCCGCAGCTTCTCCACTTCCCTTTTTCTTATAGTATTAGCATTTGATTCATATACATTTATTAAGGCATTAGCAGAGTTAGTTATATTCTTAGATGCTCGTGACCATGTTGACTCCAGTCCTGGGGGAATTGTTTAGACAATGGATTATTTTATATTTGCCTAAAGACTTAGTAAATTTTCATGCTTGCTATGCTGATATTTAATGATATTGCGTTATTTGATTAAACTAAGTGTGTAGTTATATGATGGTTGGCTAGTCTAGTTCCACGATAGGCGCCATCACGACCTGTCGGGATTTGGGATCGTGACATGAGGTTCTTCATCGAAATGGCCGGGATTGAGTTCAGCCTCAGCCACCTCATCCGATTATATCGACCTCAACATTTCTGAGGTTTTAATCAAACTCCAACACCGATCTACCAAGTCCTTATTCGCCAGTAAAGACGAAGCCAGGGATCGAGGTTGGATGAGCCGGTTTATCCGGGTGAGGACCATCGACGTTATTCCCAAGGAGTTTTTGTCGTTCCCGAGAAATAGAACTTCGAACGTGAGTAAAATGCTTTGTTTTATTTATTTTTCATAATTTTTGCTGAACTTCGCATGATCGTTCCTTTTCCTCTCCCACAACGGTCTCGTGGATGCCTAATGCGGTCCTTGACCTCGAGGACTAGGCTCATAAATTGGTTGCTACTTCATCATACGACAAACGCAAGTGGAAGAATTTATCGAAGGACAAATGGGAAGCAAAATATCACGGTACGTGTTATAATATCTCTTCCCTTAAGAAAAATACCTTTCTTCATGTGGCCTAATTCCATTGTCACATGTATTGGCGATTTATCCAAGATGAGGTCGGCCCTTCTCGGGAGGAAGAGGGATCCTCGGCTCCAGAGCTAAAAAAGGATAATAATAAGAGAAAGAGATCCTCGAAGAGCGAGGATACTCAAAGCAAAGAAGATCCTACTCGGAGGCGCAGAAAAAACGTTGTCATCAACGAGTATTTTGACTTTGTCCACCGGTCCATGGACGCTGATGACGACGAAGTGATGTTCGACGTTGGTGACTCGAACCAGAAAGTCTTCCGAGGCTATTAAGACTGCTGAAGTCGAGGCTCCTAGCCTCAAATGAGGAGTTTCAAAAGAGAAAATGGACCAAGGCCCTTCATCACCTCACTTGGTGACTGCTTCTACAAACTTTGGGAAATACTCAGAAATGAGCGAGCTTCGAAGCTTCTCTGCCCGATCAGAGCACCTCGGGTGATCTCCCCAAGGCCGTGACAGCAGTTCATTCACCATCATTTCCAGCCTTTACCGAATATGCCATAAGGAACACTCAGAACCTGAAGACGCCCGAGTTAGGCGAAGTCCCGAGTGAAAACGACCCCTTTCAGGGTAGCTTTACTGGGGTCGATGAGGCTGAACCAGCGGATGCGAGCTCAATTTTCGAGGAGGCTCAATGTATTTTCTCAATTGTAAGTTTTTAATAGCACTATAATTTTTCCAACTTCATTCTTTCTTCTTTTGTCTGATCGATCTTTCCTTTTTGCAGGCCTTCGACAAATTTAAGACCGAGATGTGTCACTGTGAGGCTGAATTGCGTAGATCCTCGAACAAGGAGATCCCTCAGGCTTTTTTGTGACAAGAAGGAAAAGGAATTGAGGCATCTTCGATCAGAGTTGACTAGACCTCGGGAATACGAGGACGAGCTAGAGAAGCAGGTAACCTTAGTTTTGAAAAAATATGGACTCCCTCTCCCATATTCGAAGGCTAACACTTCGATGTCTCAATTGCAGCAAAAGATGGAGATGCTGAAATGCCTTCGGGGTGAGGCGGACCACGTCAACTCTGAGTGCAATGAATGGACGACACATATGGACATCCTTGCTGCGGCAAAAAAAGATGCATTGGCAAAGGTATATTCCCTTGAAATTCAACTTCGCAATGTTCAAGAGAGCAATTCGGTTAAGGCGGGCAGGATAGCCGAGCTCGAGGCTGGTCTCACGAAGGCCAAGGCAGAAGTTGAGAAAGCCCGGACTGAAGCCAAAGAAATACAAACCAAGGCCGATAAGACGATGGCCATCTATTTGAAGGATGTTGTTGATGCTCAGATAGAATTGAGAGGGGCCTCCGACTGAGAGAAAAGAAGCAACAATTTTGTCTGCTGCCGATCTCGGGGAGAAACCCTCGAAGAGATCCATGCTAAGGGCTTCGATCTCTCCGGGGAGATAGATCAAGCCAAGGCAGACGAAGTTGATGCCAAATTCATTCTTTCCTCCTGTTGACATCAAATTTTGTCCCACCTTTCTTCTAATTAATTTTCTTCAGCTTTTAAGTTATTAATAATTTAAATACCTTAATTTTGCTACTACTACAAGTATTAGTATTTATATTAATATTAATTTGATTATTAGCATTAGTGTTAATATCATTATTATGACTACCACAAACACTTTTTATTATTTTTAGTATTATAATTATTTTATCATGAAATAGTTGCTATTATTAATTCTACTATTATTATTAAAATTACTACTACAATCATTATATTAAAATTACTATTAAATTATTATTCTATTAGTATTACAATTTCATTATACTATTGCTATTATTAGTATTATTATCATTATTTCACTTAGTATTATTACTAGTATTACTACTATTATTACTTACTTAATAATGCATTTGAAATAGCTAGTTAAATCAAATTTAGGAGCCCAAGCAAATACTAGAAAGAAATAGGCCATTCAAATCCAATTTCGGCCATGGCCAGCCTACTCGAAGTCCAGCCCAATCGTCCAAGAATAAATGAGTTCAACAACCCATCTAACACCCTTCTACAACCCAAAATGCCTAAAATCAATTAAGTCTTCCTCCCAAATTCTTTCTCTCCAGCGCTTGCTTCTCCTTCTTTTGTCATCTTCCCCATTTTCAGAAAACTTCCAAGATCTTACATCCTTCAACCAAATAAATGTCACACCATTTTTATCAAAGTCTTTCCTCTATCTCCTTCATATTCAAATACTTTGATGAAAAGCAAAAAGTCTTTGTAAAAAGTCACTGCAACTCTGAAAGCAAAGGACGATTTGGTCGATCTCTTCTCTGTCACATTTTGGACCGATCTTGAATGGACATTTCGAATTTCAAATGACTCTTTCAAGTTCCCGCTCCTCAATTGAACTCTAATTTTTGCCTATAAATAGTGGTATTAGGAAACGATTGGGGGCAGGAGAAAACGACACCCCTCCCTCTTCTCCCTCATCATCTCTCTCAGAACCTTTCCCCATTTTGTAAACCTAGCTGTCATGACCCAATTTCCCACACGGGTCGTGATGGAGCCCAACGACGGGGTCAGGCAAGCCAACATAAATTCTACTAAGTGTTACCCTTCCCATATGATTAATTAATCCAAATTTTACCAGTTTTAAGCATTTATTTACAGGATATTAGTCGTTGACATGAAAATAAGACATCTGATACGTGAGTCAACAGATAAGCATATGTATGAAAATGCAACCCAAAAGCCCAAAATATACGCACGTGTGTGCCAGGAACTAGTGTGACGAGTGTAGCGGGCAACTATCAGATTACACCAGAATACATAAATATATACAATCCCATAGTCTGAATGAAATAGACGGGAAAATAACAAAAGGAAACTCCAAGGTGCTGCCAGGAAATCGCCAGGAAGAGCAGCTCACCATGAAGTATAACCAACCCCGGTCAGTCTAGCACCGGACTGATGATCAGACGTACCAACCTCCGGACCTGTACAGTTAAGTACAGAAGAAAAAGAAAGTGCAGCATGAGTACATACATAAGTACGTACCCAGTGAGTATCCCGCCTAATCTCGAAGAAGTAGTAACGAGAAGTCGACTCGATACTCACTAAGGTCCAACAGTAATAAAGTAAGCAAGATGTAAGGAAAACAATAGGCATGAAAGACAAATAACTAAGTACATCGATACTAAACATCAAATAACAATCCAGAAATCCACTAAGGTTGATATTCGCCATGGCGTACGGCCCGATCCCATCCTGTAATCCTTGACGTGGCGTACGACTCGATCCCATCCTGAAATCATAAGTCTCGCCGTGGCATACGGCCTGATCCCATCCTGTAATCATAAGTCTCGTTGTGGCGTACGACCCGATCCTATCCTGAAATCATAAGTCTCGATGTGGCGTATGACCCGATCCCATCCTGAAATCATAAGTCTCGTCGTGGCGTACGACTCGCTCCTATACTATATATATATACTCTCTCATCTCTCTGTCGTGGCGTACGGCCCGATCCCATCCTGAAATCATAAGTCTCATCATGGCGTACGACTCACTCCTATAATATATATATACTCTCTCATCTATATATCGTAGCGTACGACCCGATCCCACAATATAATCAATCATCACTCTGCCGTGGTGCACGACCCGATCCCATAATATAATCAATCATCACTTTGCCGTGGTGTACGACCCGATCCCACAATATAATCAATCATCACTCTGTCGTGGCGTACAACCCGATCCCACAATATAACCAATCATCACGCTGCCGTGGCGTACGACCCGATCCCATCTCGTAATTACTCTTATCACACTTAAATCAAGCCAAGAATCACAATGTTCAAAGATAACAATAAAGTATCACACAGGAACACAAGTCATATTTAGGCTACAACGGGGAAAAACAATGAACATGATGTGTCCTAACTACCCGGACGAAGCAGTAATAGCTACTACGTACGGACTCTCGTCAGTTGGTGCGTACGTAGCCCCCAGACAAGATCACATAGCAATCAAGGTTACCTAGAGGGACAATTTCCCTCTCACAAGGTTAAAAAGGAGACTCACCTCGATAAAAGCACTCCTCGGACCAAGGACCGGATCAACGGATGCGCCCAAAACACCGAAACTACTCTTGACGGCTCACAACTATCCAAACACAGTATAATTAAATTAATTTCAGTCCCAAGAAGGAGAATTGACAAGGAATCCCAAAGTTAAGCATTCTTGACGATTCTTGAAATTTCGAACCCGGGCCCGCGCGTTCGGATTTTGAAAATTCTTGAAGAATTGAATTACCCGAGGTCTAAGGGTCGTAATTACATAATTTATTTAGGAATTCATGGCTAAAAATGAAGGTTTCACTATTTTCCCAAACCCCACAATTTTCTAGCAATTTCCATGCATTTTAGGATAATTGAAAGAGGATTTTGTTTGAATTTGATGTTAAAAGTCATGAAGCGGACAAGAAAATTACTTACCTGGATGAATTGAATCGTGGGCAACCCTTTCCCTAGCTTGAAGGAGCTCTAATGGAGGTTGGGAGTGTTAGAATTGAAGAAGAACCCGAAATTGGCATT
Source organism: Nicotiana knightiana (assembly GCA_005239525.1). Taxonomy (NCBI): domain Eukaryota; kingdom Viridiplantae; phylum Streptophyta; class Magnoliopsida; order Solanales; family Solanaceae; genus Nicotiana; species Nicotiana knightiana. The sequence goes on along the minus strand of ML380943.1, from coordinate 26,206 downwards.
TAAATAGGTCTGCCTCACAGAGATTTCCGCGCCTGCGACTACCTGCGGCCCCGCACCTGCGAAGAATACTCCGCACCAGCGGAGCCGCGCCTGCGAAGGAATACTCCGCACCTGCAGAGTCGCGCCTGCGATGAAAACTCCGTACCTGCGGCCACACCATCAGTGGCTTCTGCTGGTTTTTTGCCTCGTGCGGGGTCGGGAGGCCCCTGGGCCCACCCGAACCCTTGACAAAATATACCAATGAGTCCCAAATCATAACACGGGCTCGCTCGAGCCTCCGGAACACTCAAAACAACGCTAAAACTCGAATTCACACCCCCAAACCTCAAGAACCAAACTTAGGAATTTTAAGTTTCCTAACTTCGCTAACAACGTGCCGAACTGACTTCTAAATCTCGGAACGACACCAAATTTCACAGATTACTCACAGAACATCCTACGAACTTGCTCGTGCGATCAAATCGCCAAAACAACATCATATACGCCAAATTAAGCCTCAAAGTCAATGAATCCTATCAAATTTCATAAAATATCAAGTATTCCATTTTTAAGTCCGAAACACTTCAAACGAAACCCGATTTCAACCAAACTTTACAGAAAGGACCTAAACCATATATAAGGCTTGTACCGGGCACCGAAACCAAAATATGGGCCCTATACCATCACTTTCTAATCAGATTTCATTTTCAATTTCCTTAAATATTTTCAGAAAATAATTTTACTCAACAATTCATTTCTGGGGCTTGGGACCTCGGAATTCGATTCCGGGCATACGCCCAAGTCCCATATTTTCCTATGGACCCTCCGGGACCGTCAAATAACGGGTCCGGGTCCGTTTACCCAAAATGTTGACCGAAGTCAAATTTATTCATTTTAAATATCAATTCTTAGCATTTCTCACAAAATTTCATATTTAAGCTGTCCGGCTACGCGCCCGGACCGGGCACTCAAATCGAGGCAAATACAAACGTAGGTTTTCAAGGCCTTGGGAGTACGGAGTGGGTAATAACATAGGTGATGACCTCTTTGGGTCGTCACACTAGCAGCCGTACAACCCATTCGGGGACCTCTCTTTCTCTCAACAAAAGGCACGCACACACAGATAGTAGAGGAAAAATGGGCGGAAAAAGGGGCTTGAAAAATTCGAGATAGAAAAAATAGGGCTCTAGTTTGTTTTGAAAACTCCTCTTCTTCAATTTTCTTAGCAGATTTTTTTTCCTGTTGGTCTAGGTTCTAAAAAATCAGAAAAGATAAAAAAAAAAAATAGTTCTTATTTCTTTTCTAATTTCAATTCCTGGTTGCCTAAATAAATAAATAAATGGAGTAACGATCGAGGTAGGCGCTCGAGTTTTCGAGCCTCCATTCGAGTTCGCCGACCTGCTTGAAACAGAATTATGCTGCTTCAATTCGAGTTTCAGATTTTTGGTTTCGATGATGAAATTGGTTTAAGGCTGATTTTATTCACCGTTTGATTTCGTCTGAGTTCAAGGTGTTTGGATTTTCCATCTTAACACCCTTTCTCCTGCTCCTTCTGACGTTCTTGGCTTGTTCGAGTTAGTTGGTCCGAGGCTGGAGATTCGGTTGTTCGTTGAAGACGCCTCAGTCACTGCACCTTAAAAGGAATCATATCTCCAGGAGTGAAATAATAGGTATGGGATTTTTTAGTCATTTAGAAATCATGCTTGTAAGTATAAATTTTGACTCAATTGTTCGATGAGAATTAAATCGGAATCTGCCGTGTTTTTCTACAACCTTGTTTATTGAATATATGTATTTTGTCATGATACTAAGACAAATTTAGATATCATTATTATTGACTCAAACTCATTTTACTGCTAAGCCTTTTCCTTCGTACACTATGCTCCTAGGATTTTAAATATTCTTGTTGAAAATGCATGTCTTATCTAATAATAAAATACTAGTATGCATCTATATTTTGCTATTAGGCATTGGTATCTTATATGTACTAATTTAAAAGGCTTTTGTAGTAGTAAGAAACACCTCATATTGGACCATTGCTCTTTAAAAGATATGTTAAAATAGTGCTCCATTTTGAAAATTGTTCGTCTATGATTTTTCATTGTTCTTGGGTTTCTGGACCATTGCAGAGTGAAGAAAAATAATTATACTCTTGTCTTGCGTGCTTCATTTTATATTTGAATTTTTGCCTCTAATTTTCTTCTTCTTTCCTTTTGCATATGCACTTGGAGAAAAAAAAAGGAGTCTCACCCGAGACTCAGCACTACCCGAGCATGGAGTCATCACATGGCATCTTTCTTAGAGTGTACCCGACAACAAGAAAACAAGTGAAATGCTTGGGGGCACCCATGGCTCTTTCTTATCTTCTCTTTCTATACGATTGTTTTATTTAATTTCTTGAGGTCTCTTGATTTATTTGTATTTGTGTTCATCTCACTGTTAACATGGGCTTGAAGGTTGAGTCTATTTAATTATTTAGGATCTCTTTTTTGGCTAGCAAACATAGTACCTATTTATCACATAGTGTTTTCCTCTACATTTAACATTTCAAAAATAGTAAGTTGGCAATTTCACAAATCGTTGAAATGAAGTTTTTTTTTCAAAAGATCTCGTTAACATCCTTTATAACATCATCAAGTTGAGATTTTATATAATTCATATGCGTAGATTCAGTCGAGTGTTTTCTTATAAGTCCAAATGAAAATTGCTTTTCTTTTAACAAGTAGGAAGACTTGTCTCCATGCGTTCTTTGGGAGTGATGTTAGTTATTGGTTTCATTAAAACTAATCTATTAAATATTTTTCTTCAAAAATCATCACATTTCTTAATGGGTTTAAACATCTTCTCTAAGGTGTAAGTAGCTAAGTTCCACAAATAGTTAGCGATGTACATTAATACTTTAGCATAATATTAATTAACCTAAGTTTGGCCGGTTAACCGTTATTAACGGATCATATAGGGTGCCTTAATAACCTTCCCTATAAGATTAATTAGAAGCCTTACCCGTAGCCTTAAAGGTTAAGCAGGCCATATAAAATAGAGTTAACTTTAAGCATTACTTAGTTAAAATTGGTGTCCTAATTCACCGTTAAAATAATTAGGTGGCGAATCTCTTAATTAATCAAACCTTCAGAATTATCAATATGTTATACTCTAGTTTGACCCGTGTTAAAATGGGGTATAACAGCATGGCGACTCTGCTGGGGATACTAGGTTCTAAACCATAACAAACTTAGGTTAATAATAAAATTGAGGTGTGATTGTTTATGATGCTTATTTGAATTGACTTTGTCTCATATGAGTTATTTATTTATTATTATTGCTTTATATAATCCGTTATTCCGTTACACTCCTTCCACCCCTGGAAAATTCACACAAAGCACACACTTAATGGTTACGTGGTTTGCGGCCGTGCACTTTTCAAAAATACCTTTTAGGGGAAAGTTCGTGAGTAAGTCGATCAGCGGTGCAGTCGACAATCACGACTTTTCACTCTCAAGTTGTCCACTTGGGAGAAGACCAGTCTAGAAAACACACTCTTAGTCAACTTAAGATAGAGCTAAACCAACACCCTTTTAACAGCATGCATCATTTTAACCTTAGGTGATTTAATACCCGAGGTGTATTAAATCCATTAGTTAACCTCACCTAAATGTCCAAGTGGATTTTCAACCCCAAGTGACACCTTATCACATATGTGCATTATTTGAGGGGTGAACATGCCAATTATGTGGACCATTTGCTCTAAATTAATTAAATCCTAGGTAATGGAGCATACCTAATTTTTTGATGATATATGAAAATTTTCAAATGACATAATCGAGCCTAACATCCAGAAGTTTAAACATGACGAAATATCTTTTATTATACTTTCTTTTAAATTTTTATTACGAAAAAAAAAGGTTTAAGCAATTTATTTACTTTACTATTATTATTATTATTAAAAAAGTTTTGAAAAAATAGAATTTTTTAATTAATTTCAAGCGATGGAATGACACATAATGACATATTTGTCTTTGAATACACGCTAGGCCTACTTCTGGCACAAAAGGTCCCTTGTATTAGGACGCGCTATTATTTGTTAAGCTTTGGAATGTGTCACATGATTTGCTTGCTTATTTGTTATATGGCTTATTTGTTATTTGCTTATTATTTTTAACTAACATCATTTGTTGTTTTACAGAAGAAGAAAGTAATGACAACTTACTTACATTTTTTTATGCAGACTTTATTTGTTCATATTTTTTTTTAATTATTTATATATATATTCCCAAATTAATAATAATTGTTATAATCGCCAATTATTCTGCGCTTAGCGCTCTTTAGCAGCTCTAGAGCACCATTTACATATTTACTTAGTCCCTAATTTCTCTTAGGTCCACTCCAATTCTTAGAATCTAATTAAGATTTTTTTTTGTATAATCTTCTAATATTTATAAGGTAGGATATTTTGTCCGCAAACATTTCAACAAAGCTCGGTCCATCCTAAAATCACTCAATATTTGTGCCTTTAGCCAGCGTTAAGAATTTTCTTTAACCAAAAGGTGTATAGTAAAATTTCATTAAAAAAATAGTGTAATCGCTTATGGTTAGGTAAAATAATTTGCCTACTTAATTTTTCGAGCTAATTTTATTCGCATCACTTTCTTTAAATATGGTTACATATTTTTAAAATATTGTCAATCGCGCCTCACATAATTTTTCAATTTGTCCATGTCCTTTCCACACAAGCATAAACTTTTATCTTGTCTCATAGCTCTATTTTTTCTTAAAATTTATTTAGCATTCTACCTATATTTTAGAATTTCAACCTTCGTGCCAACTCTCATTTACAAATTGGTAGATGTCCAAATTTGTGCAATCTACCAAGCAATAGAAGGCCACTATTTGGCCAATTTGCATCGATAAATTATTCTAAATGATCCTCTATTCAAATATTCGGGTTGTCGAGACTAATCTTCACGCACCCCGCTAATTCTAAGTTTTGGCATGTATGTTGAGGGACCATCCCATAACTCTCAAAACGGTTGACATTGTATTCCAGACCTCGACCACTTTATGATTTGCCAATACTAAAACTTTTAGAGTACTTTCATGAGATTTGTTTTTAGAATATTCTAGGTCTCGACAACCTTTTCAGTTATTTTGATTCGAGGCTTGTCTATATCCAAATACTAACAAATTATTATTATTATTCTTTTTTGGCTTCTCTTATATGTAGCCCTATTAATAAAACTCGATCCATTGATTTCTTAGAAATACATTCTTAAAATTTCTACTATTAACCTTAGTGCTTACCATCTACATATTCTGTTTTCCACAAAAAGTTGACTTAAGTTGAACAACAAATCAAAGGAAACTTCAAGGATGATATGGCTGACCAAATCGTAGTGATTGACTTAGTTGAAGAGGAAGTTACTGGCGAGAAAACAGAATCGTACCACGATAAGATTGCTAAGCTTGAAGCAAAAGCGGCGCAAATGGAGGAAGAAATTGATGGCATCAAGGAGATGATAGCTGATCTCAAGGACTTGTCCGACGAAAAAGGCTACTCTCCGACTCGCACAACTACACTTCCCACTTATGAGTGTAATGCCCAGTCTTTTTCAAATCTGCACTCTTTCTTGCTAGAAAAGGCATTCAGTAGCTTGACAGAGACAAGTAAAGACAGAAAGTATAGTGGAAGACAACTCAATGCAGAGATTCACCATGATCATTTGACAAATAATGATGCCTCACAACCAGAGTCAGACTTAGTTGAGGCAGAAAATGAAAACAAGGATACGCCTAATTTCATTGATGTTCCAATGTATAACGGGTTAGGTTGTCCTCAAAATCATTTGAAGGCATATCATGATTGGCTAGCATGCATAGGGCAAGGCAATGGATTTAAACTGAGGCTTTTTGTTAGGACGCTTATAGGGCCAACATTGATATGGTATGCGAAGCAAGACACATGGAAATGGTTCAGTTGGAATGACCTAGTAAAGGACTTTGTCAAGCAATCTAGGCCATCCACCAATACTACTAATAGATGTAGCTCGTTAAAGAGAAAATCCATGGAGTCTCCTCAGAGTTTGAGAGCAAACGAACCTCAAGAAAAGGCAGTAGGATCTACTTTAAAGCTTGGCAAAACGGTTGAGACACGCCTCGAGGATAAAGGGAAAGGGATGATTGATGAAGCATTAAACCCTCCACCATCAGCACCCAAGATAAGAAAATCCTGAAACTTTACCCTTTTGAGTGAACCACCTTCTTTCATTTTCGAGAGATTGAGATTAGTTGGTATCATGCAACCAAAACCGGCCAAAACTCCTCCACCTTATTTCAATCCAACCAAGAGCTGCGCATTTCACTCGGGCATGCTAGGACATACAACATATGAGTGTCATTGCCTGAAATAGGAAATCCAGAAGTTGTTGGATAATGGTAAAGTCATTCAGAGACCGGCGCCTCCCCCTCAATCTATGTGGTACCAACCTCCAAATGTCATCCATGTACAAAATTTCACCCAAGTAGCTTATCCGCAATGTTATAATTTAGCTCTTCCCTATAACCAAGCAATACAGAAGAATTGAGCATGTAGAAGCACCTCCCGGAAGAAGAATAGTTGGGAATCGTGAACTAAGATTTAGTGTTTGAAGTAGCAATATCATTTTGTATGCTTAATTGATCATCTTTTGCATCCATTCTTGTAAAGAACTACGACTGGCTTGATTCTTGTCGGATAAAATATGCTTTTGGGATCGACATTTTTATTTTTATTTTTAAAATTTTATATTCTTAATTGTATGTAACTGAACTACGTCGGACCTGATTTGCTTGGTGGGATACGTAGGCAATCCATATCGGGTTCGGTCATATTTTAGCAAAATTATCCTTTATGTATGTTGGAACTACGTTTGACTTGATTCCCATGGTGGGGTACGTAGGCAGTCATATAAGGCTCGGTCTCATTATAGCAATATTTTCATTTTTTGCTTCATGAAAGTAGCTGGAGTAGATTCTTGGCGCGCAGGTTGAGTATGCTTAAAAGAGACATCATGCCATGGAGTAGCCATCAGAAATTTCTTAAAGGCTGGGGCAATGTTTTAAAAGTACACCAGAGTCAGGCAACGACGAGAACCTATGATAAAGTTAAAGCTTTGATGTTCGACACGAGTCAACCTTTCGCAAAATTTCAAATCAATTTATTTCCATGTCAACAAGTTTCGAGCATTAGATCCCTCTAGATAACAATTCATTCTCCTCCATCCATTTTGCACCATAGGCTGCCGTTTAAGGCTCCTACGTAAGCATATCATGAATTAATCTATCTACTCATACACTCTATTATTTTTATGCATTTATTTCATTGTGATGAATAGGCTAACACTTTATTTTTGTTTGTAAAGATTTATTTTTCTTTAAAGGTTGCCTAGCATTGAACACTGTTTTGACTGCGGATCTGCATATAGGACGAGACTATAATGGAAGACCGATTTGAAGATTTCAGCACTAGTAAGGGACTATTGCAATCACATACCGATGGTACCAAGGCGAATGTGGTACGAAGAAACGTGTTGGTTAATCTCAGAAACACTTTCGACCTACTTCCAAATACATCCTCTGCTTCCAGCTCAAACCAAAACATTTGCTTAACCATATCTTTTTGCCCATATCCTACTTATACAATCTCTCCACAAATACCATTAACCTACACTTCCAATCAAGTTATGATGATGCCCAATATCCAGCCTTCCACAATCGCAATTCCTTTTGGATAAAATAAGCAAGACCAATTAACATTGTGCCAATATGATAACTGTGTAATCCAGCAAAACAACCATAAGGATTTTGATAATGAGCTCTACAATCTAAAGAAAGCCATTGAAGAAGAGCAACAATCAAGAAATTATCAAAGTTTCAGATATGAAGATTTGTGTTTGCATCCAGATGTTGAGCTTCCGCCGGGTGCAAGCTGCCAAAGTTCAACACGTTTAATGGGATAGGAGATCCCATTGTTCACCTAAAAGATTACTGCAACATATTGATTAGTCTTTGACATAATGAGGCCATTCGAATGCGATTATTCATTCAAAGTTTGTCCGGATTAGCACTCACTTGGTACACTAGACAAGACTTTAACAAATGGCGTGCGTGGGAAGATATGGCTCGCGATTTTGTTAAGCAATATGAGTTCAACATTGGACGTGATCTGCACATGAATGATTTGCTAAAAATAAAGAAAATGCCGCATGAATCTTTTCAAGAGTATGCCACGCGATGGAGATTAGAAGCTTCAAAAATACATCCTCCATTGCCTGAGGGAGAATTGATCTCAACCTTCATTCAAATTTAAGAAGGCATATATTTTGATAAGCTGCTCGCAACTTGTGCACGCAATTTCTCTGATTTGATCCGAATTGGAAGAGAGCTAGAATGTAGCATTCAGGAAGGGAGAGTTGTGGATGGTTCGACAACTCAAGATATTAACCAAACCTTCCATCAAGAGATACATGAAAACCTGCGATGCAAAAAGAAAGAAAAGAATCCAGTTTCCACGACTATGAGCCAGCCACAATGTTATGACAATAATCATATTTCGCAAAATTATGCCAATTCCAACTTTAGGAGCATGCACCTAAAGCCTAATCACCAGCAAAATTTTTAGCAGAACTTTCAGAAGCAATCTCCCCAAGCACAATGCAACCCTCGACAACAAAAGAAGATAAAGCTCTGCTCTTTCACTCCTTTGGATGAGCCATTGGTCGACATACTTGATAGATTGAAAGCCAAAGGTCTTCTACAACCAAGGAAAGGATTTATCTCTGAGCATGCACCTCAAAACTTTGATCTATCCAAGAATTGTGCATTTCATTCAAATGTTCAAGGACATGACACCGAATAGTGTTCAGCCCTCAAATTCAAGATACAAAGCATGATTGAACAAGGCAAAATAACGGTACAACATGAGTTACCAAGCAGTAAATGCACCGCAGGCACAATCATTGTCAAAGGCGATCCATCAAAATTGGCACTACAGTGTTTGAAGAGAAAGCGCATATCAGATCAGGAGGACTGAGAACGATATCATATCGCAACCATTCTCTAGCCGCCCGCCCTTAGTATTGCTCTTTTGCAATTATTCTAAGACTTTTGTAATGAACTACGTTTTGACATGATTCCCCTTTAAGAGGGGATACGTAGACAACCCTATGGGTTCGATCTCAATATAATTAAAATTTATTTCCCCCCAAAATCCAAAACCGAGGCAAATTTCATAGAAGGATTCTTATTCGGCAAAGCGTAGAGCTAAATCCTGGTCATCTTCGCATCAACAAGTTTGAAATGCCATAGCAAAACAGTTGCAGATTCAACGTCAAATCTAATGTTCCATGCAAGGCAACCATTTTCTTTTATACTAATATTTCTTTTGAGTAATTGCACACTATTGTAGAAGCTCAACATCAAGTCAGAAGTTGCAAGAGGAAGAAAAGGATCAAGCAAAATTATCGCAAATTATATTTTTGAAACTCATAGTTTTCTTTGAGTGCAGGAATTTACTAATAACAACTTCAACATGCAAATTCCCAAATCATTGGCACCGCGACCTGAATATTTTCTTCTGTAAAGGCACTACATCAAATTCTTAGCATCATGGATATTCACTACTACAAAGTCACATCACTAGAATTTTTGCATCGCACCATGAATTACCGCTACAAAGGGGCATCATATCAAGATCTCTTGCACCATGTCAAGCTCTTCGCACTGCATCAATCTTGGTAATTACAAATCAAGCACCACATATCGGGTCTATCCTCCCTCAAATAGGATGTCGGGTCTATCCGCCCTCAAATATGATATATCGGGTCTATCTGCCCTCAAATAGGATATATCGGGTCTATCCGCCCTCAAATAGGATATGTCGGGTCCATCCGCCCTCGAATAAGATATATCGGGTTCATCCACCCTCAAATAGGATATATCGGGTCTATTCGCCCTCACTTAGGATATATCGGAACACATCATGGTCGTCCGCCTTCAAATAGGACATAGAGGTTAATCCTTCCTAAAAAAGGACATTAAATTATTTCGAAGCAAGTGGTCATAATTGCATAAGCATTGCTGAAACATTTTATCCTTCATAAAAACATTGCCAAATGCATTTATCTTTATAAACTAAATTTTCATGTTCTTTGCCGACCATGAAATATGTCACCATACGACTATATTTTTATATGTTTGCACAAAAGTTCGCTTTGCATGAATTGTCGCCTAAATATGATTTTCATAAGATTACTTTTATGCCCTATTGCATCTTATATCCTAACAAATATTTTTAGCATTGTTAAGTTTTGCAGGAAATATAGCGCAATGTGGAACTATATCTTAGCAGTGAACTGGGACAGTTTGTTAGGGAGGAATACCAAACTCTCCAACAAAAGTCAAGGATCTATTTCGAACTCCGCTCGGCCTCGCTATCAAAATTTCTAATAAAAATTCTTATCTCAAACATTTTTCCTATCATGACCAACCCAGTGTTAACAGCTGATGTCTCCATAATCCGGCATTGGGGCAATATTTTTAGGATCATTATCACCCGTTGAGTCCTACTCCAAAGTATCATAAATCTTGAACTACAAATGGCCTGATTCTCGTGAAACCCGAGATATGTAGGCAACTCGATACTGGAGTTCGGCCGCAATCATTTTTATCTCCCCTTTGTCCCATTTCAATTTTTCAACCCTGATGGTCGGACAAAATTGGCTACTATGTCAATTTCTTTGCCCGAAAACTCTTACATCGTCTCCGATCAAAGATGAGCAGTTGTTGACATCCAATTTTGTCCCACCTTTCTTCCAATTAATTTTCTTCAGCTTTTAAGTTATTAATAATTTTGCTACTACTACAAGTATTAGTATTTATATTAATATTAATTTGATTATTAGCATTAGTGTTAATATCATTACTATGACTACCACAAACACTTTTTATTTTTTTTAGTATTATAATTATTTTAACATGAAATTTTTGCTATTGTTAATTCTACTATTATTATTAAAATTACTACTACAATCATAATTTAAAATTACTATTACATTATTATTCTATTAGTATTAAAATTTCATTATACTATTGCTATTATTAGTATTATTATCATTATTTCACTTACTATTATTACTAATATTACTACTATTATTACTTACTTAATAATGCACTTGAAATAGCTAGTTAAATCAAATTTAGGAGCCCAAACAAATACTAGGAAGAAATAGGCCATTCAAATCCAATTTCGGCCATGGCCAGCCTACTCGAAGCCCAGCCCAATCGTCCAAAAATAAATGAGTTCAACAACCCATCTAACACCCTTCTACAACCCAAAATTCCTAAACTAAATTAGGGCTTCCTCCCAAATTCTCTCTCTCCAACGCTTGCTTCTCCTTCCTTTGTCATCTTCCCCATTTTCAGAAAACTTCCAAGATCTTACATCCTTCAACCAAATAAATGTCACACCATTTTTATCAAAGTCTTTCCTCTATCTCCTTCTTATTCAAATACTTTGATGAAAAGCAAAAAGTCTTTGTAAAAAGTCACTGCAACTCTGAAAGCAAAGGACGATTTGGTCGATCTTTTCTCTGTCACGTTTTAGACCGATCTTGAACGGACATTTCGAAATTCAAATGACTCTTTCAAGTTCCCGCTCCTCAATTGAACCCTAATTTTTGCCTATAAATAGTGGTATTGAGGAAACGATTTGGGGCAAGAGAAAACGGCACCCCCTCCCTCTTCTCCCTCATCATCTCTCTCAGAATCTTCCCCCATTTTGTAAACCTAGCAGCCGCACAAGCCATTCGGGGACCTCTCTTTCTCTCAACAAAAGACACGCACACACAGATAGTAGAGGAAAAATGGGCCGAAAAATGGGCTTGAAAAATTCGAGATAGAAAAAATAGGGCTCTAGGTTGTTTTGAAAACTCCTCCTCTTCAATTTTCTTAGCAGATTTTTTTCTGTTGGTTTAGGTTATAAAAAATCAGAAAAGATAAAAAAAAATATTAATTCTTCTTTCTTTTCTAATTTCAATTCTTGGTTGCCCAAATAAACAAATAAATGGAGTAACGATCGAGGTAGGCGTTCGAGTTTCCGAGCCTCCATTCGAGTTCGCCGGCCTGCTTGAAACAGAATTATGCTGCTTCAATTCGAGGTTCAAATTTTTGGTTTCGATGATGAAATTGGTTTAAGGCTGATTTCATTCACCGTTTGATTTCGTCTGAGTTCAAGGTGTTTGAATTTTCCATCTTAGCACCCTTTCTCCTATTGCTTCTGACGTTCTTGGCTTGTTCGAGTAAGTTGGTCCGAGGTCGGAGATTCGATTGTTCGTTGAAGACGCCTCAGTCACTGAACCTTAAAAGGAATCATGTCTCCAGGATTGAAATAATAGGTATGAGATTTTTTAGTCATTTAGAAATCATTCTTGTAAGTATAAAATTTGACTCAATTGTTCGATGAGAGTTAAATTGGAATCTGCCGTGTTTTCTACAACCTTGTTTATTGAATATATGTTTGTCATGATACTAAGACAAATTTAGATATCATGCTTAATGACTCAAACTCATTTTACTGCTAAGCATTTTCCTTCGTACACTATGCTCTTAGGATTTTAAATATTCTTGTTGAAAATGCATGTCTTATCTAATAATAAAATACTAGTATGCATCTATATTTTGCTATTAGGCATTTGTATCTTATATGTACTAATTTAAAAGGCTTTTGTAGTAGTAAGAAACACCTCATATTGGACCTTTGCTCTTTAAAAGATATGTTAAAATAGTGCTCCATTTTGAAAATTGTTCGTATATGATTTTTCATTGTTCTTGGGTTTCTGGACCATTGCAGAATGAAGAAAATAGTTATAATCTTGTCTTGCGTGCTTCATTTTATATTTGAATTTTTGCCTATAATTTTCTTCTTCTTTCCTTTTGCATATGCACTTGGAGAAAAAAAGGAGTCTCACCCGAGACTCAGCACTACCCGGGTATGGAGTCCTCACATGGCATATTTCTTAGAGTGTACCCGACAACAAGAAAACAAGCGAAATACTTGGGGGAACCCATGGCGTCTTTCTTATCTTCTCTTTCTATACGATTATTTTATTTAATTCCTTGAGGTCTCTTGATTTATTTTTCTTGTTGAAATTGCATGTCTTATCTAATAATAAAATACTAGTATGCATCTATATTTTGCTATTAGGCATTTGTATCTTATATGTACTAATTTAAAAGGCTTTTGTAGTAGTAAGAAACACCTCATATTGGACCATTGCTCTTTAAAAGATATGTTAAAATAGTGCTCCATTTTGAAAATTGTTCGTATATGATTTTTCATTGTTCTTGGGTTTCTGGACCATTGCAGAATGAAGAAAATAGTTATAATCTTGTCTTGCGTGCTTCATTTTATATTTGAATTTTTGCCTCTAATTTTCTTCTTCTTTCCTTTTGCATATGCACTTGGAGAAAAAAAAAAGTCTCACCCGAGACTCAGCACTACCCGGGTATGGAGTCCTCACATGACATCTTTCTTAGAGTGTACCCGACAACAAGAAAACAAGCGAAATGCTTGGGGGAGCCCATGGCGTCTTTCTTATCTTCTCTTTCTATACGATTATTTTATTTAATTCCTTGAGGTCTCTTGATTTATTTGTATTTGTGTTCATCTCACTCTTAACATGGGCTTGAAGGTTGAGTCTAATTAATTACTTAGGATCTCTTTTTTGGCTAGCAAACATAGTACCTATTTATCACATAGTGTTTTCCTCTACATTTAACATTTCAAAAACAGTAAGTTGGCAATTTCACAAATCGTTGAAATGAAGTTTTTTTTTTCAACAGATCTCGTTAACATCCTTTCTAACATCATCAAGTTGAGATTTTATATAATTCATATGCTTGGATTCAGTCGAGTGTTTTCTTATAAGTCCAAATGAAAATTGCTTTTCTTTTAACAAGTAGGAAGACTTGTCTCCATGCGTTCATTGGGAGTGATGTTAGATATTGGTTTCGTTAAAACTAATCTAATAAATGTTTTTCTTCAAAAATCATCACATTTCTTAATGGGTTTAAACATCTTCCCTAAGGTGTAAGTAGCTAAGTTCCACAAATAGTTAGCGATGTACATTAATACTTTAGCATAATATTAATTAACCTAAGTTTGGCTGGTTAACCATTATTAACGGATCATATAGGGTGCCTTAATAACCTTCCTTATAAGACTAATTAGAACCCTTACCCATAGTCTTTAAGGTTAAGCAGGCCATATAAAACAGAGTTAACTTTAAGCACTACTTAGTTAAAATTGGTGTCCTAATTCACCGTTAAAATAGTTAGGTGGCGACTCTCTTAATTAATTAAACCTTCAGAATTACCAATATGTTATACTCTAGTTTGACCCGTATTAAAATAGGGTATAACACCTCCGATGATGAAGTTGATGTTGAAGAAGATGAACAGGAGGCTGAAGAGGAGGCTTCCGATGAAGAGACTGGTCCCGAGGGGTTTGACGGAGACAAAGTCCCCGAGGGGGAAATGATTCCCGAAGATCAGCATGCCGAAGATCAAGCTGGCGAAGATGTAGTCCCCGTGGGTGCTACCTCCGAGCAGGCGACCCCGATGATAGACTAGGCCTTTTTAAATTTTGTGTAAGGTCTCCTGTGGGAGTATTGTAAATGTACTTTTGTATCATCATCCGAATATAAAGAAATCTTTTGTTTCATCTTTGTGTTGTGTTAATTTCTGACTTTTCTTTGCCTTTGAGATTTGTTGTTGATGATCAGTCCGATGTATTGGACTTAGAATATAAAACCCTAAGTTTTTTTTGTTTTGATTGTTGATCTATAATATATGACCAATTAAGTTTCGATCTTTGAGCTAAGCTTTAGCTTGAGACTTTCGAGTCCGAACTGAGTAAGGTCTCGAGCACGGTGTGCTTCGGCCTTTAAGTTCTTTTTAACTATCGGCCCTTAGGCTTTAAAACATCGGCCCTTAGGATTTTTTAAGTGGGACCTTAGGCTCTTTAGATTGACCCTTAGGCTCTTACATATCGGCCCTTATGCTCTTACACATCGGCCCTTAGGCTCTTGAACATCGGCCCTTAGGCTCTTTTTAGATTGGGTCAATTCGACCTCTAAGACGGCTACAATTTTCCCCCTTTCTGGCTAAACACTTGTAAAATTTTTGTTATGCCTTGGCATTTTTTATATTCGTTCGACTTTTCGACGGTTCGATTGTTTGGAACCTCGCTTGTAACTCGATGTGCAATGACAGTCGAGTACCTCTTGAGGTTTTCTCGAAGGCTGATATTTTCGAAGCCTTCATATTATTCGAGGCTGATTTTTCGAAGCCCCATTTCTTTTGCTGAGGGTAGCCTGATTTAACCGATTTTTCAAAGTATTTGAAGGTCTTTTGTTTTATGGCAGAAGTCAGACGTCTCCGAGCCGCATTATTTCGGTTATAGCCTTTTCATATTACCGTATTCTTTTATATGACCGTAGCCTTTAGTCCCCTAGCGAGATGGCCTTAACCTTAATATCAAGGAGATGCCCTTTTAAGGTCTTATAAGTTCGTATAAGCCTCATTGAGTTCTTATAAGTTCGAGTTTGCCTCTTTGAGGTCTTATAAGTTCGAGTTTGCCTCGTTGAGGTCTTATAGGCTCGAGTTTTTGATGACTCGACGTGTTGACTGTCGATGACAGCCCCTGAGTATTCAAGTATATTTGGCCCTTGAGCCGTTAAATGTGAAAATAGTAGGCTTCTTTGAGGCACAAAATGTTTTGATATAATAAGAATGATTCTTTGAGTAATCGATACATGCGTACATGTTTTTTCCATCGGGGGATCGATTATTCTATATGGACACGGTTCATTTGACCGTTTGGCCCATTACAACATTCTCCTATCGAGGTCCTCCTTGGCATGACTTGTTTTCTTCGAAAATGTAACCTCCGAGGGTGATGTCCCCTAGTATTCGAGGTTGATAGAAAAGAAGCCTTGAATACTTGTTGAGTTTTCCTTATGTAGCATATAGGTGTTTCCTCGTTAAAAACCTTGCCGGTAAAACCCATTTGGGATAAAACCCGATATAAGGGAAAAATAGTGCAACACATGCTTTAAAATCCAAGGTCTTCGAGTTGAAGGGTGATTCGATGTTCCCAATCTAACGCCTACGAAGAATTAGTTTCAAATACAAATGGAAAATGGGAGAGGTCATACCTTAGCAATAATATAGTTGAGCAATGATATATTCCAATTGTTTGATAGTTTCTCGCCTTCCATTGTGCTAAGTTCGCAGGATCCTATGACTACGACTCCGAGGACACGGTACAGTCCATCCCAATTAGGGCCTAGCTTCCCTTCATTTTGGTTTCGAGTATTGAGGGTGACTTTTCTTAAAATAAGTTCCTGACTCCGAAGTAGCGGAGGTTCGTTCTTCTGTTATAGTACCTATCGATCCTTTATTTTTGAGCGGCCATTCGAACTAATGCGGCCTCACATTTTTCATCTAGTAGCTCGAAGGAGGTGTTCATGGCCTCGTTGTTTGAGTCCTCGATGGTACGTTGAAATCTGACGCTCGGTTCCCCGACCTCGATTGGGATCAAACCCTCAGACCCATATACTAAAGAAAATGGGGTCTCTCCCGTGCTTGACTTCTATGTTGTTCGATATGCCCATAGTACCTCGGGCAACACTTCTCTCCCTTTCCCCTTCGCATCATCTAACATCTTCTTTAAGTTTTGGATGATGGTTTTGTTTTGGACTCGGCTTGACCATTTGCACTTGGGTGATAAGGTGTTGATAGGATCATTTTGATTTTATGGTCTTTGAGAAATTTTGTTACTTTTTTGCCAATGAAATGCTTCCCATTATCGCATGTTATCTCGGAGGGAATCCCGGATCGACATATGAGGTGGTCCCATATGAAGTCGATGACCTTTTTTTCTATTATCTTTTCAAAGGCCTACGCTTCTACCCATTTTGAGAGGCAGTAAATCATAAATAAGATAAATCTAGCTTTACCTGGCACCGTTGGTAGGGGGACGACGATATCCATCCCCCATTTCATGAATGGACACGGGGATAGAACTGAATGGAGTTGTTCTCCAGGTTGGTGGATCATTGGTGCAAACCTTTGACATTTGTCACACTTCCAAACGAACTCTTTTGTATCTTTTTCCATGCTATCCCAGTAGTACCCCGCCCTGATCACCTTTCGAACCAAAGAATCGGCACCAGAATGATTCCCACAAGTGCCTTCGTGGATTTCTCGTAGCACATAACCAGTGTCCCCCGGTCCCAAGCATACTACCAGTGGTTTGTCGAAGGTTCTCCTATACAATGTTCTATTCTCGTCGAGTGAAAATCGGGCCGCTTTGGCTCGGAGGGCCCTTGATTCTTTTGGGTTCGTGGGGAGCTTCCCATGTTTCAAGTAGTCGATGTACTTGTTCCTCCAATCCCATGTTAGACTTGTCGATTTAATTTCTACATGACCCTCTTCGATCACCAACCTCGATAGTTGAACGATAGTCCCGGGGAAAATATCATCTTCTTCAATAGATGAGCCCATGTTTGCGAGTGCATCAACCTCGCTTTTCTGTTCTCGAGGTACATGAACCAGGGTCCACTCTTTGAAGCGGTGCAATGTTACTTGAAGCTTTTATAAGTATCTTCGCATCCTACCTTCTCGAACCTCGAAACTTCTGTTTACTTGGTTGACTATCAAAAGAGAGTCATAGTTTGCTTCGATGACCTCTACTCCCAAGCCTATGGCTAATTCAAAACCTGCAATCATGGCCTCATACTCGGCCTCATTGTTAGTCAATTTAGAAGTTTTATAGATTGTCTAATAATGTTGCTCGTAGGAGGTTTTAGAACTATACCGAGCCCGAACCCTTTCACGTTCAAGGCACCGTCTATGAAGAGGGTCCATACCCTCGATGTTGTGCTCATTTTTAACAAGAGTTCCTTTTCTACTTCGGGCAAGAGGGTAGGCATAAAATCGACCACGAAGTCTGCCAAAATTTGAGACTTGATAGTCGTTCGAGGTTGATACTCGATATCGTACCCTCCGAGTTCGATGGCCCATTTGGCCAATCGTCCCGATAACTCGGGCTTATGCAAAATGTTTCGAAGTGGATATGTAGTTAATACACATATAGGATGACATTAAAACTATGGTTTCAACTTCCTAGATGCACTTATTAATGCTAGGGCTAATTTTTCTAAATGTGGATACCTGGTTTCAACATCTCCTAGGGTCCAACTTACGTAGTAGACAGGAAATTATGTACCTTGTTTTTCTTGAACCAACACGCCACTTACCGCTACCACGGACACGGCCAAATAAAAATACAGTGTTTTCATCCTCCTTCGGAGTATGAAGCAAGGGCGGGCTCGAGAGATACCCTTTTAATTCTTCTAAGGCTTGTTGACACTCTGGAGTCCATGCGAAGTTGTTTTTCTTCTTAAGGAGGGAGAAGAAATGATAGCTCCGATCTGAAGATCTCGAGATGAACCGGCCTAGGGAATTTATCCTTCCTGTTAGTCGTTGTACAGCTTTCAAATTGTTTACGACGGTGATTTCCTCGACGGTTATGATTTTATCGGGGTTGATTTCGATCCCCATGTTCGACACCATGATACCTAAGAACTTTCCCGAGCCAACTCCGAAAATGCACTTCTCAGGGTTGAGTTTCATGTTGTACTTTCTTAAGATATCGAATGTTACCTGCAAATGGGTCAAATGGTCCTCTGCGCGCAGGGACTTAACTAGCATCTCATCAATGTAGACTTCTATAGATTTGCCTATTTGATGCTCGAACATCTTATTAACTACGCGTTGATATGTTGCTCTTGATTTTTTAGCCCGAAGGGCATTACATTATAGTAATACGTACTATATTTCGTGATAAACGAAGTCTTTTCCTGGTCCTCCTGGTTCGTTTGAATTTGATTATACCGGGAGTAGGCATCGAGAAAAGTAAGGATCTCGTGGCCGACTGTGGCATCGATCAATCGATCGATGTTAAGCAGTGGGAAGGAATCTTTAGGGCATGCTTTGTTCAAATCCTTGTAGTCTACACACATTCTAAGTTTATTCCCTTTTTGGGGACTACTACTACGTTAGCTAGCCATTTCGGGTATTTTAATTCCCTAATGGATCCTATTTTGAGAAGTTTGGTTACCTCATTTTTTATGAATGCATGCTTTTCCTCGGACTGAGGTCTCCTTTTTTGCTTCACCGATTTGAACTTGGGGTCGACACTTAGTCAATGGGTGGTTATCTCTGGTGGGATCCCTGTCATATCTAAGTGGGACCAAGCGAAGCAATCAATCTTAACAATAAGAAATTGAACGAGTTTTTTCCTGAGTTCGGGGGTTAATCTCGTTCCCAGGAATACCTTTCGTCATGGAAGATGCTCGATCAATACAACTTGCTCGAGTTCTTCGACTGTGGACTTCGTTGCATCTGATTCCTCGGGGGCGACGGAGGTTCGAGGGGTGAGGAAATCTTCTTCTTCGTCCTCGACCACTTGCTCATCGGACTCCTGCCCCTCGGGCTCAACCGAGGGTATGGGCTGTGATTGCTATTTGGCTACTTGTTTGTCTATTGAATTCTCTGAGGTAGATGGTGTCGATAATGGTGCCAAGTCGTGCACTGCGAACATCTCCTTAGATGCATGCTTCTCTATGTATATTGTTTTCATGCCATCCGTTGTTGGGAACTTCATCATTTGATGAAGAGTTGATGGCACTTCCCTCATTCTATGGATCCATGGCCTTCCAAGTAGAGCATTATATCTCATGTCACCTTCAATGACGTGAAAATTGGTCTTATATGGTTCTGACCACATTGATCGGGCGGATGATTTCCCCCTTCATTGCTTCACTCGCCATGTTGAACCCATTCAGGACTCGAGGCGGGTATGATTTGTTCGAGCAGCCCGAGTTGCTCCACGACCCTTGATCTGATTATATTTGCTGAGCTACCTAGATCCACGAGAACACGTTTAACTTGAACTTTAAATTTAAAAGGATAGAAATTACCAGTGCATCATTATGAGGCTGAGATAAGGCCTCGATGTCTTCCTCGGTGAATGTAATAGTGTCCTTAGGTATGTAGTCCCGATTCCGCTTCTCCCTTGTGATAGATACTTTGGTTCACTTGAATATGGGTCCATGTGGGATGTCGACTCCACCGATGATCATGTGAATGACATGTAGGGGCTCTTTCGGTTCATTCTTTCTGTTTGCATCCCTTTTCTTAAATGATTCTTGGCCCGGTCGCTGAGAAACTCTCGAAGGTGCCCCCCGTTGAACAATCGGGCTACCTCCTCTGAGCTGCCTGCAGTCCTCGGTCCTATGACCATGAGTACCATGATACTTTCACATTACGTTAGGGTTCCTTTGGGAAGGATCGGTCTATATGAGCTTGGGCCATCTAGTATCTCTAATCTTGCCAATGGCTGATACGGTGTCTGAGGCATCGATGTTGAAGTTATATTCTGATAATCGGGGTGCCTCCATCAGTCCCCTATGTCTATTAAATCCTGTCTTGCTCATGAGTCCCGGGAACTTTGGCCTCGACCTGCTCATCGATCGTTTCGAGGTATGTTACGCCTCGAAGTGTTTCTTTGGTCCTCGATATACGGTTGATACCTTTCCTTGTTCAGCCTTGGCCCCTTTTCTGCATTTCTCGATTCCTTTGCTAGTAGCCTGCTTGGATAAACTGAACCCGAGGGGGCTCCCAACTGGTCGTCCTCGACCCTAATTTTTGAGTGGTACTTGTTGTGCACATCCGCCCAAGTTACGGCGGGATACTCGATCAGGTTTTGCTTCAGCTTCCTCGAAGCTATTGAGCTTTATTCATTCAGCCCCTGAGTGAAGGCCTGTGCAACCCAGTCATCGGAGACTGGTGGTAATTCCATTTTCTCCAACTGGAAACGGGAGACGAACTCCCTCAACATCTCGTTCTCTCTTTGCTTGATTTTGAATACATTCAGACTTCCTTGTTGTGACCTTTATGACACCAGCGTGTGCCTTTACAAATGAGTCTGCTAACATGGAAAACGAATCTATTGAGTTTGGAGGCAGGTTATGGTACCACATCATAGCCCCCTTGGACAAGGTTTCTCCAAATTTCTTCAGTAGGACAGACTTGATCTCGTCGTCCTTTAAATCATTTCCTTTTATACCACAAGTATATGTGGCGATGTGCTCGTTAGGATCTGCAGGCCCGTTGTATTTTGGGATGTCGGGCATCCGGAACTTCTTCAGAATGGGCTTCGGATCCGCACTCGGTGGAAATGGTTTCCGTACAAACTTCTTCGAATCCAGTCCATTCAAGACCGGAGGTGCTCTTGGGATATGGTCGACCCTCGAGTTGTAGGTTTCCACTCTATTATCGTTGTCCTCTATATTCTTTTCTCCTGACTCGATCCTCTTGGTGAGTTACTCGAGCATTTTCATAATGGTGGGGTCAGCTCCCGACCCGTTGTTACTTGATCTTTCTGGGTTGGCTCAACTCGAGGAGCCGTTTCCGGTCCTGCTCTGTTCGGAGTCTTTGCTGATCTATAACTGAGCGATAGCAACTTGTTGCGCTTGCAACATCTCAAAAATTACTTGTAGACTAACTTCTCTTTCTTCTCTAGCCTGTGTCACTTGTGCGTTAGGTTGGTCCCCTCCACGCACAATTCCTTCAATATCAGAACCCAAATCGACGTGCAAAGCAATGTGTGAGCCTACGTCGACAGGGTTGCTGCTGCTACCCCAGGGTTTAGCGGTGGCACACCGACCCCTGAAGCTGTTGCACTGTTTTCTCCATGGAACCCAAGACCGTCATTTCCATGTGCGTTTGCTTAGTTAGACATATTTTAACCTGAAATCAAATAATCTTTGGACAAGAAAAAGTGTGAAGAAAAACGCGTGTTATCAGAAAACTAGCACCAAAATAATCACTATTATATTTATCCCCACGGTGGGCGCCAAACTGTTTACCTCGAAAATTGGTGTTAACAATTATATTTTATTTGTGGTTTTAAAAATCTGTGATTTATTTCAATACTAGTAAATAAGCAAGAAATATTAGGTGTAAATAAGAAGAATATGATAACCAAATCAGTGTTGTCAAAGGAACGGGGGTCTGGAGCTCAATAGCCTCGGGATATCTAGGTCGGTTAGTAGCAATAAAATATAAACAATAAATGAAGAACAATAAAGTTGAAGAATAATCTTGAGCACAATAAACGAGAAAAGCAGAGTAGAATGTTCTATAGCAGTGAATGATGATGTTTACAAATGATTGGAGTCCCCTTTATATAGGAGGGGGAAATACATTTTTATTTATAGTAAAAAATACTATTGGTACAGCTGTATAACCGCCTAGTACGGATTTGTACGAACCAATCCTGAGATTTACGCCTTGACCTATATGCCCTTGAGAAATTCCCGTTTTTTCTTGATTGTCATTGATTTTGCACTGCCTCGAGGTAGGCCGTGTCGGGTCTTCGATGTGGTCCCTCAAGGTATGCATTCTAAGAGCGGTCTCGAACCTTACTTCGAGTCTTCCGAGCTCGGGCTCGGAACACAATAGGGACTTCAAAATCGGACTCCTCCAATTTTAGCCATATACATGAGTTGATGTGAATCCAACAATTTTTTAGCTTAATTTTGTATATGTATATTGAAAAACTTATGGAATGCAAATAAATAAATATCAAACTTAGGATTGGGTGTGATAGAACTCTGAGTTGAATTCTTAAAATGCAAATTCTGGGTTTGCCTTCTAGCCGTCAAGGGATATTGGATCAAAAAAAATGCTTGGGGACAACAATAAAAATTCTATTCATGATTAGATTATAACCTAAAATTTATTATTATCTGTTATGTTAATTGTTCGTCTTTATATGGTCCTTCGCATAGAGTCCTAGATTATTATATTGGGCAATTCTATATATCATATAATATTATATTGGAGCACCCAATAAACAAAATGTTATATGAGTACAAAATAGAAGGAAGTGAAAGAGTTTTTAGCAAATGACGTCTTGGTGGTAAATATTTTTTTTTTTCATTATTTCTCCCTTTCTTCTAAGTTCTATTTTTATAAATAACTTTTTTGCTACCTTTTGTTTTTAGTGCATATCACCGCCAGAGGCGGAGCCAAAATTTGAAGCTAATGAGTTCGAAATTCTATTCCTTCTAAGTTATTGGGTTATAAATTAATAATTTATACATATGCAATAAATTTTTAAAGACAAATATAGAATTTGGACCAAAGCTACTGAGTTCAGTCGAACTCGCGTCCAAAGCTCTAACTCCACCATCGGTATCACGTTATCCTTCCTTTCCAATGTAAGAGAAGAAATAAAGCCATGCTCATACATAGAACGTAATAAGAAACATGGCAAGCAAGATAATGGTATAGAAAGACATACAAATAACTCATGACGTAAAGTAAAGAAACACAATGAGTAATATTACTATAGAGTATATAAGAAGCATATGGCGGCAATATTGAGTGTATGCCATAAAACATCTAGCATGCATAATAATTTATTAGTAGTATATAACATATATTCCCGCATAATAAACACTTTTGAACATGCATATCTAAAATAATTATTGTCTCTTCTTCATAAGTCAAATTCTCATCAAATTGCATTGTACTGAAGGGCTTAATGTTACACAGGTGATCACATGACTCCGGAGGAACGATACTATATCTTTTATGAATAGAGATATCAAGTAAGATTACTCAACCAGATTTATCTAGGCAGGGAGACATTAACACAACTATACTCGTCATCCAAACTCGTAAGGCACACATCGACATATGCACATGAAAGGACAAAATCTCATCCTAATCAAGGAGTCCGTACAATGGTCGATCATTAACGTTTGCTATAACCTTTATGTTCCCTTCACATTATATATTTCTTAGAAGAATTAATCCAAATAGGCACTGCTTAAATTAAAAATAGCCGGTTGAGGTATAACGTATGTATAATTTATGTATTATATGTGTATATTTATGTATGATTTATGTATATAGCTAGAAAAAGTAAATAGTGAATATGACCGACTATATGTATAAAGATCCCTATTTCTTAACTAACTGTTGATAAAGGTGAAAGCCGGACGTTAGTGCTCCTATTGGGCTTTTAGCTGACAAAATTGCCAAAGCCCATGCCTAATCTAAGGGTTCTTCTGGTGGGCCGAGGAAGAAGATTGTGGAATTACAATTAGGCCGTCCAAGAGTATTGGCCCACTTCCTCTTGTTGGGTACCTGGATAATTAGTGATGCCCTTGATGCTTTATAGGGCGATTTGCAGCCATGCCCTACATAGCAGCCACCTTTTAACCTATACCCTATTTTTAAAAATTATTGATTTGGTAGCCAGCTGACAAAAAATCCGCACTAATATGACCATTCTACCCCTGACATAACATATACAAATCACGCACCTCCCTATCTTCTCATATTTGAATCACACACAAAACACTCCGTCTCTTCTCATATTTGAATCACGCACAAAACACTTCACCGATCCTCCTCCATCACTCCGTCTCTTCTCAGATCTCCTCTCCCAAACAAAAAATTCAAATTGTAAGTTTTCGAATATGACTGATGTTCATGATACCTGAGATTTTTTGCTAAAGTTTTGGTGAATTTTTTGCTTTATTTGCTAAACAATTTAATTTTTTGGCTAAACTTCAGCACTAATAATATGCTTAAGTTATGTACTGTGTTCTATAGTTTTTGATGAGTTTTTTCAAAAACTTTTTCTTTAATTAAGGTATTTTTTGACTTTATAGAAAAATAACATTAAAAAAACGCAGAAAAACATTCAAAGCATCTTGTGCTGAAGTTTTTTAGTTCATTTGCTAATACTTCAGCACTGAATGTGCTGAAATTTTTCTCCTGGATACAATAGTTTTCTAACGTGCTGAAGTTTTTTAGTTCATTTTCTAATACTTCAGCACTAAATATGCTGAAGTTTTTCTCCTTGATACAATAGATTTGTCATGAAAAACCTCAGCACAAATATGCTGAAGTTGTTTCCTTTATTTTCTAATACTTCAGCACTGAATTTGCTGAGGTTTTTCTCCTGAATACAATTGATTTGTCATGAAAAACCTCAGCACAAATATGCTGAAGTGTTTTAGTTTATTTTCTAATACTTCAGCACTGAATGTGCTGAAGTTTTTCTCCTGTGTATGTAATTTTCTCGTGCATGCTCAAGTTAAATATTTTTTGTGCTTAACTTTTGTCCTACATTAATCAGCTTTTTCATGAGCTTTGTTCTATTGTTCATTTTCTCAAACTTCAGCTTTTTTTCATAATTAAATTCTTATGCTAATACTTGACACTAAACATGCTTCTCTAGGATGAGTTCAGTTTGCGTTGTACTTAATTTCAATGGGAGGTGGACTACTGACTTCAAATACTTGGATCATGATACAAAGCTTGTTCT
>ML380940.1:0-20718 GCA_005239525.1 Nicotiana knightiana | reverse complement strand
CTCCATTCAAGCCATTCATCACCCCCAACATATGGTCAAGCATTCTATCATCATATCGACATCGCGCGATAACCAATCGTAAACATCATCACAAACTGAGCATAACCTCAAGTCCTCAAAATCACAGTTACTGGCTGAAACAACATACAACTATCCGCAGAGTAAAGACAATAGCCTCAATCAACTTCGCAGGGAGAAACATCCCGCACCACACCCATAGCACCATTTCATTTCCTCAAATCCTGATTCATAGAAAGCGCATCGCGACGCATAAGATTGAGTAGGAAGAAATGTAGGCATAAGCCTCGGAGGAATCAAATCGCACGATGAGGAATCAAGAGGGCAAGTACTCCTAACAACCCTGTAGCCTCTCTAAGATAAGTACAGACGTCTCCGTACCGATCTGCAAGACTCTACTAGACTTGCTCATGACTCGTGAAACCTAAGGGAACCTAGAGCTATGATACCAAGTTGTCATGACCCAAAATCCATAAAGTCGTGATGGCGTCGGACACCAATGACAGGCAAGTCAATCATTAAATAATTAAGTTAAATTTCCTGTTTTAGCATTTTTGAAATCATTACCTTTCACTTTATTATATAATAACTGAATAAAATCCGCTAAGTAAACACGACGGTTTAATATTCCATTTTTATAAAGTACATCTCAAACACATCCCAGAACCTGGTGACACAAGTGCATGAGGAATTTCTAAGAATTTATACAATCATTACAAAGCTTGTCCGAGATACAAATTGGACAATGGAATTTAAAACAAAATGAATACAATACGAGGGAGACTCTGTCAGCTGCGGATCGCCTCCGGATGATGCGGCTCGCCTAAGTCTCCAAACCAGCCACATCACTATGAAGGTGCCTGTGCAATAAAATGCACAGTAAGTGTAGCATGAGTACGAAAGCAATGTGTACTCGGTAAGTATCCCACCTAACCTCAGAGAGGTAGTGACGAGAGGTCGAATTAGACACTTGCTAGAAGTCAAATTTTTTTTAAATAAAATCAGGGGTGACACAAAGCATGGATATCATAGGCAATTTAATAAGTAATGATAAGAAATAGCAATTTCTTTCACATTTAACATTTTAAATCTTCGTAATTCAATTAACAATTTATAATTTTCAGGTCAGTAAACAGGTATAAATCACAGAAAGGACACAACAATTATCATGCGCAAGCAATGCCGAGGGTCGAACGACACGGACCAACAATAATAAATTGTGCACTGCCGAAGGGTCGAACGGCTCGAACCATAGATGCATCTATTACCCCGCTCATGAATCGATCATGCGACGCGATCATATATAATAATAGAGTTATCCTGCTCGAGAATCATACGTGCGACTCAGGTACTCATAGATACACATATTCACACATTAATTCATATTTTATCAGGAAAACAGTTATTCAAAAAGCTGATAAAATTCTCTTTTTAATGGACTCGAAGATAGTATTTAAATCTTTTCTGGAAATTCATTTGCCAAGTTCTATAAGGTTTTAAATATTATAAATTTATCAGTAAGGTTACAAGTATGGCAAATAAAACATGTTTTATCAGGGAAACAATTATCCCAGGGAAAAATCAATTCTCTTTCTAGATGATTAAGGAAAATAAACTTCAACCTTCTTTGGTATTCAGTTACTAATTCGATAATGTTAACAGTCTAATTTCAATAGCAAAATTTCAAATACAACAGGTAAGGCATGCTAGTGGGTCCTAGACTACCCGGACACAAGCATGATAGTAGCTACGCACGGACTCCCGTCACCTCGTGCGTACGTAGCCCCCACAAATAGTAGCACATATTCGTTTAGTTCACCTATGGGGACGATTCCCCCTCACAAGGTTAGAAAGTAGACTTGCCTCGCTCCGAAATTTCATAACCGGCTCCCAAGCCCTTTTGACGACTCAATGGAAGCACAACGCCTCAAAACTAGCCAAATAACCACAAACAAATGAAAATATTCTCTAATATTTGTTAACAATTCAATTTCTATAAACTCCTATCTTCACTCAACGAATTGACCAAAATGCCCTCCAGCCCACGTGCCCGGAATCTGAAATTTCTCGAAGATAAATTCTACCCATAGTTTTACTAGCTCAAATATACAATTTACTCGAATATTCATGCTCAATTCGTTGTTAAAATACAAATTACCAAAATTTCTAGGTTTTCTTCAAAATTCCCAATTTTCCACAATTTTTCATGTTTTAATCCATGCATATACCTTGTATTTAACTTGAGATGAGTGAGAATGACTTACCTTGTGATCCTTGACGAAAATCCTCCCTTGAAGCTCCCCACAATCGCCCATGCCAAGTGAAATAATGAAGAAATGGCCAAGAAATCTCGTTTTAATAACAATCTGCCCAGCCTCATTTTCGCACCTGTGATCCTCATCTCGCACCTGCGATTCCGCAGGTGCGACCAAATTCCCGCACATGCGGCTTCCTCAGCCCCAGCCAAAACTCGCACCTGCGCACCATTGTCCGCATCTGCGCCTTTGCAGGTGCGGAAATTACATCGCACATGTGCTCCCATCCAAGCCAGCAAAATCTCGCACCTTCGACCAAAGCCTCGCAGGTGCGGTCACACCAGATGACAGCAACTTCAGCTTTTCTCTACTTCAAATATTGATCTGTTAACCACTCGGAATCCACCTGAGGCCCCGGGGACCCTGTCCAATTATACCAACCTGTTCCAAAACATAATGCGAACTTGCTCGAGGCCTCAAATCACATCAAATAACGCTGAAATCACGAATCGCACTAAAATTAAAACTTTATGAACTTGAAATTTCCACATCAGATTCCGAAACCTATCAAATCACGTCCGATTGATCCCAAATTTTGCACACAAGTCATATTCGACATTACGGACCTGCTCCAACTTCCGGAATCGCATTCCGACCCCGATATCCAAATTACCACTTCCAGTCGGATTTTTCAAATTTCTATCTTTAGCCAAATGACTTCAGAATAACCTACGGACATCCGAATTCACTTCCAATAGCGCTCCCAACTCGAGAATCACCATACAGAGCTACTTTCAGACTCAGAATTCCAAACGGACATCAATATCACTGAGATGCACTTCAACCCAGACTTAGGAAATTTCTTCAAAATACTGACTTCNGTCCTCAGGGTATGAAACCCCGAACTTCACACTGTATCACTATTTTGGAGTGACGCACATACTAGATGACGGTGTGTGGTGTACACCAATGGGGATTGTGACTTGGTCTGTCCCGTAGCAATTATTAAGTTGCGTATTTGATTATAAACCATATGATATTTCATGTTTAAAGATTATTACTATATTTTGGGCGGAATGCCGTATTTGGGCTTCGTGCCATGTGTTTAGACCCCTTGGGGACTTTTTACTGTTATTCCTCACTGTTTTGACTTATGATTTACACTCGGTCATATTATTCTTAACTGATTTAAAACTGAGTCTCATTTACACTACTTTGATGCATAAAACGATATTTTTGGGTCGAGTACCCCATTTTACTGATAGCCTAAGTGGCTTTTGAGAGGTTTCTGACTTAGTGAGGCCGAGATCCTACATTGTGAGGAGTATATATGGATCGGGTTGCACGCCGCTACAATATGTGTATATATATATATATATATATATATATATATATATATATCTTTCGATCCAAATCTCCTCAATGATGAAACCACCGGAACTCAATCCGCAACTCAGGATTTGTCATGCAATGCAGTACAGGGGGAAAGCCGCCGGAATCTCGTCTGTAATCCCAATTTAAATATGCAATGCAGTACAGGGGGAAAGCTCCCGGATCTCGGTCCGTAGGTCCCAATTTAAATATAAAATGTCATACAGGGGGAAAGCTCTTGTATCTCGGTCTATAGTCGCGATTTAAATACGCAATGCAGTACAGGGGGAAAGCTCTCGCATCTCGGTCTGTGGTCCCAATTTAAATATGCAATGCGGCCACTGAGGAAAACAACCAGAATGGGACAGAAATAACATATATTTCCACAACCGGCGCAAAAGAAAACAAGACGAATGCAAAGTGCGAAGAGTAAATCAATACAAAGACTTAAATCATACAAATGGTAAGAACTTACTCATAAGAAATAGCCACTGAAAGAAATGTTAAGCACAAAGAGAAAATAGCATAACGAGGGGAAAACAGNAGTAAGGTTACAAGTATGGCAAATAAAACATGTTTTATCAGGGAAACAATTATCCCAGGGAAAAATCAATTCTCTTTCTAGATGATTAAGGAAAATAAACTTCAACCTTCTTTGGTATTCAGTTACTAATTCGATAATGTTAACAGTCTAATTTCAATAGCAAAATTTCAAATACAACAGGTAAGGCATGCTAGTGGGTCCTAGACTACCCGGACACAAGCATGATAGTAGCTACGCACGGACTCCCGTCACCTCGTGCGTACGTAGCCCCCACAAATAGTAGCACATATTCGTTTAGTTCACCTATGGGGACGATTCCCCCTCACAAGGTTAGAAAGTAGACTTGCCTCGCTCCGAAATTTCATAACCGGCTCCCAAGCCCTTTTGACGACTCAATGGAAGCACAACGCCTCAAAACTAGCCAAATAACCACAAACAAATGAAAATATTCTCTAATATTTGTTAACAATTCAATTTCTATAAACTCCTATCTTCACTCAACGAATTGACCAAAATGCCCTCCAGCCCACGTGCCCGGAATCTGAAATTTCTCGAAGATAAATTCTACCCATAGTTTTACTAGCTCAAATATACAATTTACTCGAATATTCATGCTCAATTCGTTGTTAAAATACAAATTACCAAAATTTCTAGGTTTTCTTCAAAATTCCCAATTTTCCACAATTTTTCATGTTTTAATCCATGCATATACCTTGTATTTAACTTGAGATGAGTGAGAATGACTTACCTTGTGATCCTTGACGAAAATCCTCCCTTGAAGCTCCCCACAATCGCCCATGCCAAGTGAAATAATGAAGAAATGGCCAAGAAATCTCGTTTTAATAACAATCTGCCCAGCCTCATTTTCGCACCTGTGATCCTCATCTCGCACCTGCGATTCCGCAGGTGCGACCAAATTCCCGCACATGCGGCTTCCTCAGCCCCAGCCAAAACTCGCACCTGCGCACCATTGTCCGCATCTGCGCCTTTGCAGGTGCGGAAATTACATCGCACATGTGCTCCCATCCAAGCCAGCAAAATCTCGCACCTTCGACCAAAGCCTCGCAGGTGCGGTCACACCAGATGACAGCAACTTCAGCTTTTCTCTACTTCAAATATTGATCTGTTAACCACTCGGAATCCACCTGAGGCCCCGGGGACCCTGTCCAATTATACCAACCTGTTCCAAAACATAATGCGAACTTGCTCGAGGCCTCAAATCACATCAAATAACGCTGAAATCACGAATCGCACTAAAATTAAAACTTTATGAACTTGAAATTTCCACATCAGATTCCGAAACCTATCAAATCACGTCCGATTGATCCCAAATTTTGCACACAAGTCATATTCGACATTACGGACCTGCTCCAACTTCCGGAATCGCATTCCGACCCCGATATCCAAATTACCACTTCCAGTCGGATTTTTCAAATTTCTATCTTTAGCCAAATGACTTCAGAATAACCTACGGACATCCGAATTCACTTCCAATAGCGCTCCCAACTCGAGAATCACCATACAGAGCTACTTTCAGACTCAGAATTCCAAACGGACATCAATATCACTGAGATGCACTTCAACCCAGACTTAGGAAATTTCTTCAAAATACTGACTTCCACAATATACGCTGAAACGCTCCCGGGTTATCCAAAGCCCGATCTGGACATACACCCAAGGCCGAAATCATCATACGAACCTGCAGGAACCTTCAAATCCTGATTCAGAGGTCGGTTACTCCAAATTTCAATCTTAGTCAATTTCTCCAACTTAAGACTTCTGAAATAAGAATTTTCTTTCCAATTTGACTCGAACATCCCGAAATTCAACTCCGACCATGCCCACGAGTCATAATACCTGAAATAGAGATGCTCATGACTTCAAACCGCCAAACGACGCACTAGAGTTCAAAACGACTGGTCGGGTCATTATAACTGCTCTTCCAAATATCATCAAAATAAGTGGTGTTCAAATATACTTTCTCAAATACTGCTCTTTCAAATATCATTTTTCTGCAAAACAAATACTTTTTAAATATACTTTCGAAATAGAAGTCCTTCAGACATAACTTTTACTAGAGATAATTGCTTTTNTAGCAACGATTCTATATATTCAAGTTCGCAACCAAGAAACCAAATCATCTCGGCAAGGGAATTAGTTATAACCAATCTCACTTAGACAATTAGTTTCATATAATAAACTCAGTTTGAACAAATGCTCAGTAAATAGGCAGCATCAAAGAATATCGTCAACACGAGCGGTCATCAATTAAGCCTAAGTAGTACTTAAGAGGAAAATCATTTAAATCACAATGTACGACTCACGGGCATGCTTGACCAACGTATAGATATTCCAATTACTTGTTAAACATTTATAGGCAAGATTATACTAGTTTTAGTCATATATGCAGCATATGAAGAAAGATATAGTATAACGGTAGGAAAAACAAAGTCTTCATTTAAGTCAATTAAGATCATATAAGAAACAAGGAATGCTAGGCATGTCCTTCTAATTTGAGCAGGGAGAGATGAAACTAGAAATCAGGAATACAAATATAACAATTTCAATTCATACACGTGGAACATAAGGACCTAAAAATCCCTAAAGCGCAATCTATTTGCAAATAAGTCTAAGTACTCACTCTTCACCTCGCGTACGCGAACTACACTCAACATAGAAGACTCAATCCTAAGGGGTAGTTCCCCCACATAAGGTTAGGCATGATACTTACCTCAAAGACGACAGCCCGATACTCAAAAATAGACTTCTCGGCCGGGAAAGCCTCCGGACGGATCAAAATCAACTAAAACAACTTCAAAATACATATAAAACGTATAAGGAACGATTTTGAATAATAAAGTTTCAATCTTTGCAAATTTATAAAAATCGACCCAAAAGTCGACCCCCAGGCCCGCACCTTGGAACCCGGTAAATTTAACCAATTCCGATTACTCATTCTGATACGAATTCACCCATACAAAATTTATCCAATTCCGATAAGATTTGATCATTCAAATCATGAATTTTTATTTTTGAAGTTTTCTTTCAAAACCCACAATCTCCTCAACCCAAATCACAAATTATATGATAAAAACAAGAACTAATTCATGAAATATATTTAATTCTAGTGGAAGAAAACTTACCCATTCGATTTGTGTGAAAAAACATCAAAGAATCGCCCAAAAATGAGTTCTAGAAGTCAAAATATGTTTAAAATGATGAAACCCCAATTTTTGGAAGTTTATATTATGCCCAGGTGCTTTGTGAATCGTGATCGCGGGAATCGAGGCGCGATCGTGTAGAAGGAAATGGTTACTAGCTTAAAATAGGGAAAATGGACCCTATGTGATCGAGTATAAGGAGTAACTTATGCGATCGTGGTATAGAAGGAAACTAGATGACAATTTTCAACAGTTCAAAAATAGGGAAAATGGACCCGGAACCCATCCGAAACACACCCGAGACCATCGGGACTTAAAACCAAATATACACACAACCTCAAGAACATCCTACAAACTTATTAGAGTAATCAAAACACCAAAATAACATCATAAACATCGAATTAAACCTCAAAATCAATGAAATTTCTCAAAACTTCTTTAAACAACAAATTTTGCATTTAAGGTCCGAATCGCGTCGAACTAAGTCCGCTTCTTACCAAATTTCACAGATAACACATATAAGACATATCGAACTTGTACCGGGCTCCGGAACCATGATACGGGCTCGATATCACAGGTTTCACCTCAAATTTTATTTTCAAAAACCTTTATATTTTTTAGAAAATAATTTTCTTTAAAAATTCATTTCTCGGACTTGGGACCTGAGAATTCGATTCCGAGAATACGCCCAACTCCCATATTTTCTTACGGACCCTCCGGGACCGTCAATTCACGGATCCGGGTCCGTATACCAAAAATATTGACCAAAGTCAACTTTATTAAAATTTTCTAATACAAAATTATTATTTTTATCAGTTTTCCACATAAAGGCTTTCCGGCTACATGCCCGGGATGTGCACAAAAATCGAGGTGAGATAGAAGAAGGTTTTCACGACCTCGGAACACAGAATTAGCTAGAAATATAAGGGATGACCTTTTGGGTCATCACAAAGACACCTACCAAATAACATGTGCAGATAACACTATATATACAAAAAAAATGGCAAGTAAAAGCTAGACAAGTAATATAGGGAGGGGGACATACTAAGAGGAATACAAGATAGAGAATCACAACTGTAATGATAAATTGTATA
Source organism: Nicotiana knightiana (assembly GCA_005239525.1). Lineage (NCBI taxonomy): Eukaryota > Viridiplantae > Streptophyta > Magnoliopsida > Solanales > Solanaceae > Nicotiana > Nicotiana knightiana. The sequence continues at coordinate 12,275 of ML380940.1, read as the reverse complement.
CCTTGAACCAATAAGAACAAGTAAGCACAGTAACATAAAATGCAAGGCATCACCCTTTGTGATGTTACTCTCAACCTCACCATATAAATCAGTAGAAACGGCACGACATCTCCCTTCGTGCATTAGCTTTCACAATGAGGCACGACATAACTCTTCGTGCGTTTACTCTCATCTTCACCATCTAAATCAATAAAAACAGCACATCACTCTTCGTGCATTAATACTCTCTCTTACATAAAGCAATGAACAAATAACAACGGGGAGATAGAAATAACAAGAGCAAGCGTTACTTAAATATTTGGACCCTTAGGGGCTTTTACTACTATTTCCTTACTGTATTGATTTAAAATATGTACTCAGCCGTGCTATGTTTTACTGATTTCATAACTTAGTCTTATTTACTCTTTTTGATGCATAAAATGATATTTTGGGCTGAGCACCCTGTTTTATTGATAGCCCGAGTGGCTTGAGAGGTTTCTGACTGAGTGAGGCCGAGGGCCTGTTTTGTGAGATATTATGGGATCGGGCTGCGTACTGCAGCATATTGTTACTGATCTATGATTATTTGAGGTCGAGGGACTGATTGATTATGCCACGAGATGGCTTGTTATAGCATTTGGGTTGTAGGAGCCCCTCCGGAGTCTGTACACCCCAAGTGAGCGCGGGTACCCTGAGTGAGTGATATGACATTTTGCCCGAGGGGCTGGTCTTGATTCATGTTGTGCCCGAGGGGCTATCACGAGTGATGGTGAGGTATGCCCGAGGGGCTGTATATGAATGACAATGATGATTGCCTGAGGGGTTGTTTATGATTTATGTTGCCCGAGGGGCTGTATAAGAGTGAGTTTTTTACCGAAGGGCCGACTACGTTTAATTATTTTTACTCACTGTTTCATCACTTTGTTTGAAAACTGCTGAAATATGTTTTAAATGGATTTGTCATATCTTCAAATGATTTCTACCGAAAACTCGATTTTTAAACGAGATGATTTGATTCATATGCTGATTTAAAAGCATGTTGTATTCTACTGAGATCTCGTGATATGAACTGTATATGTTTTAATGCTCGTCTTTGCTGCTCAGTCTTTATTTACTTTTATTACTTACTGATCTAGGGATTTGCTGGATGTGCTAGTGAGTGTTGTTTTCATCCGTCGCGTATCTGTTGGAGTTAGTAAGATAGTTGTACGGTGATCGCAACCCTTCTTTTCTCCCTCCTGTCTTCCTATAGATTTTTACCAGTTGCTTCCCAGTTGGTATATGTCTTAGTGTTATCGGACGGTACTTTGTAGATGCTCATGACTAGTGACACCCCGATGTCGGGCTTTCTTTCTGCACTGTTGTTTTGATCTAATTACTTTTGAAGGTTTATTGTTAACTAGCTTGATTTCATCTCAAGACTGGAAATATTGATTAGTTTTGTTATTGTGTCGGCTTCTAGTACCACGATAGGCGCCATCATGACTGGGTTGGTTTTGGTGGCCGTGACAAGTTGGTATCAGAGCCTAGGTTACATAGGTCTCACGAGTCATGAGTAGGTTGAGTAGAGTGTTGTGGATCGGTATGGGGACGTCTGTACTTATCTTCAAGAGGTTGCGGAACCCTTGGGAAAAATCTCACCTTCCTGAATTCTTGTCATGTGAATCCATCTATTCAGCCCAAAAGCGTAACTCTTTGAATTTCTTTTATGTATTCGAACGCGCACGTGAGCGCTCAGTATCAGTTGTGCATTGACAGCTTATAATTTCCATGTATGAGTTGAGAGATTGATTTTAGCAAGTTGATAATGGGCCAGTCTGGAGGACTTGAGGCCGGGTTTTGTCTGTGGATTGAATGCTGAGATTTCGATTGTGTGAGCACGTGCATTTGGGACTTATAGGTCCGTTGTGTCCCTATTGGTGGGATTTTGAGGCTGGATGACTATGTAGTGAGTGTGATTTGATGGTGAGATGTGTTCAAATTGTTTGATTACGACAAAAAGAATTGGTTGTAGATGTAGCAAGAACCATAGAGTGTTTGACTTCTGTCTTGAGTTGGCATATTGCCTCGAGTTGTGAGTGTATTGAAAGACGTCTCATGCAGTTTAGTGGTGGAGTAAATTGGATCTTCCTGTTGTGTATAAGTTCCTGGTGATGTCTTTGGGGTTGACCAATGCCCCAACAACGTTCATGTATTTGATTAATAGCGTATTCAGTTTTATTTGGGCTACTTTGATATTGTATTCATTGGTAACATCCTAGTGTACTCATGTATCAAAGAGGAGCATACTCAGCATTTAAGGATTGTATTACAGAGATTTAGGGAGGAGAAGCTTTATGCAAAGTTCTCGAAGTGTTAATTTTGGCCCAGTTCAGTAGCATTCTTGGGGCACGTGGTGTCCAGTGAGGGTATTCAGATGGTCAGATGAGTGTGGGGAGAGCTTTCAGAGCTCAAGCCTGCTTTGACCACAACCTAGTGTTAGTCCTTCCATCAGCTTCAGGTTCTTATACCGCATATCGTGATGCCTCGAGGATAGGCATGGGTTGTGTTTTAATGCAGGAGGATAAGTGATTGCGTAATGGCCATGATTTTGGAAGGGTATAGAGAGGTATCAGTTAGAGGCTATGCAAGTGGGTTTACCTCCTACGGGGTGTCCTGAGGTTGTGTGATCCTTATGTTGTTTTGTAACAAGTTCTCTTTTGCCAGTAAATGATATATGTTGCAATTTGAGTTTAGATTGCTTGGGGAAGTTGGCATGACTATTACAATGGTGAATACAAGATTTGTAGATTATTTGAGATATTAGATGGTTTGTGTGATATGAGCTTATGAAGGATTTTGTTAAATCTCACTGCAGTATTGTGGCGGTGATAGCGTATGGGCATGTGAGTTATTGTTTGTTTTGATCCATGGATTTGAGCCAAGTGGGGGAGTCTGCTACTGATTAGTTGGTTGCTCGATTATGTGTTGTATTGGTTTCAGTTTGGGGTATACTGGTGGATTAGTTATGATCTGCAGAGGTGGAGTTTGGGAATGACTCGAGTAATGGAAATACTTGGGTACAGGTTGTATTATACTCTATGGGAAAATGGGTTCTACTGAATGATTGAGTTGTATTTGTAAAGGGGTGTAGTGTGTATGGACTAGGAACTTGCTTGGTTGCTTAGGGGTGTAGGTTACTCCCTTGGGTGTTGGTGTGTTAATGGAGGCACATATCATTCGGTCCCGCTTGGTCAGTTTAATTGGGATTTAAGCAGAGTAAATGACTCTCGAGAATGGTTCTGAAGGATTCAAGATTTATGTTTAACAATCGGCAATCTTCAGGATGTGTATGTAGCTAAAAATTGAGATTCACATTAGATGGTGTCAAGACTTATGAAATTTCTATATTATTATGGATTCTACATTTCGGTATCAGGAAAGGGAAAGAATAGTTTAAATTCATAGAAAGTTTCTTTAGAGTAAGTGTTTGAGATGTGGTACTTTTGAGGTGCTTAAGAGATATTCAATGGCTTATGAGCCTTAGGGTGATGTGGTTCTGTGCTAGAGTCTCGCGAGGTGATTTCTGGTTGAGGATTTTGGTAGTATGACAAGGGGAAGAATCAATTGAAGGTAACTCAGAAGGGACTCGGGGAGATGGGACAACTTGGTAGTAGGTTGAATCAGCATAGTAATGGGTAAGATCGGTTTCTGATGTGCTTATGATATGGTGAGTTTCTATACATGATTTGTGGCAATGCTCTTGGGTTTTGACGGTCTGCGTAGCTTAGTTGAGTTAGAAGGATTCAGTTCTGAAGGGTTAGTTCAGTACAATGGATTTTTTTAGAGTTCTTGAAGGTCTCTACCATAGTTTGGGATGTATATTTCCTGCTAGTGTGGATTGTGGGGCATGGAAAGGCTTAAACGATTGAGTATGTAATTGCTTGTGACTCAGAGTGGATTTGAGGTCTGTTGTATCACTCATATGGTTGCATAAAGGGTGCGATGTGTGGTATAGTATTGAGATTGCGGGTGCTAGGTCACGATCCGATTAGAAAGGAAGGTTCTGAATTCATAGGTAGCATGGACGATCTCAGATGATCAGATAGATGATGTTACTTTTAGATATGGCTCGATGAAGGTATAAGTTTCAGAAGAGGCATTGTGTTTTGATTTAGGGATACTCCATTGGTGTGGTGGTACTCTCCTAGTTGGTCGGTTGTGGATATTCAAGTTTTTGCCTTGTGGCACGGAAGGATTTTAGGGGTATTCCTCGTGGTGTGATAGTGTATTAGGGAAGTGATAGATATTCTAGTGGTGGAGTTAGGATCAAACATAGTGGTGCGTGTATTCTACGGGTTTGGAGACCAGGAGTTCTCAGGAGCAGATTGTTTCATAGTTGTGGGCTGTGGAGATATAGCCAAGGTTAGTCCGAGGATAGTATGCGTTTTGATTCAGTCATTGTGGACCCTCGAAGGGTTGTTTGTCAATTGTGGATGATCGTATTGATTTGGCGTTCGTTAGTAAGCCCAATTGGATAGGTATTTACACCGAGTCAGATTGATTGGCTCTGTAGTGCTATTATTGAGGGACGTGCCATTCAGTTGTTGTTAGACTTATTTGTGTCTTGGAATTATTTATGAGTTACTCTTCCATGCTACAAGGGGTTGTGCTTCGTTGGTTTTAGTCACACATGGTGCGGTTCTATTGTTGTCTTATAGCAGGATTTGAGTAAGGTAAGTAATTGGGTATTGCAGGATTGAGACGTATTGATTATGTTCGTTTAGGTTTCGCGTGGCATTGTATCGGTTGTTTCTCCATGGTTATGTAATGCACTTTGAGTACTTGATGTCGAATTTCGCGTGGTTATTGGTTTTAAGCAAGGTGGAGTGAGGTATATAATATGGACCAGCATTTGGATGGGGGTCACACCTTGCAGCGAATTTATGTTGAGATATGATCCTTGTGTGTTTGATTCGTGTGTTTTGGTTTTGCGGTGGGTGAGGAGTTCTTAGCATTGTGTTGTGGTGATACCCGTTGATCTTGCGGGACAGTTCTCTTGTTTGATGTCATTTTCGATGTTTGAGTACATTTGGAATTTAGCTTATTAGTGCACGGACTGCACGGGTCGTGGATTTAAGCTGTATTGATACGCCATGTCGCTTGAGTGGGTATGGTAGATGAGATGGGGTCATTAGAGCTAGAATGGGTATTTCCGGATCTGGTTGCGGTATATTTGGGAGGATATTATGCTGATCGGCTTAGAGATTTTGCTATATTTCCCATCGAAGAAAGGGAGTTCCATCACTTGTTGATCTGACGAAAAATTATGGGCTTCTGTGTGTTTCTTTCATCATTGGCAGTATATGAAGGTGTTAGAACGGGTCTTTATTTGATAATAGGGCTATTACCGGCATTGGGTTGCTTGAGCAGCTGCTGTGATTAGAAATTATCGCAACGAGTGTTTGAGTTATGTGGGATATCATGTGATTTCGTCTTGAGTTATGGCTATGGTTGGATACATCTTGTCCAGGCATATATAGTGTGTGGATATGTGATTCTGATCTTATAGGGAAGTTCGGATGTGGACATTGGATTATAAAGGCTTATGGGTTAGGTTGGATGAAGAAATTTCAAATGTGTTCTGTTATCAGGTCTATGCGGGACAGGGTGACGTGGGATCACCCTCGAGTATGTGCATGGTAAGGTTATTTGGTGATTTGATGGCTTTTGGAACAACTCTTGGCACGTTCGAGGACGAACGTGTGTTTAAGTGGTGGAGGATGTAACGACCCAGCCAGTTGTTCCGAGAGTTTTTGCCCTATTTTCCCCATTTCTGCTTCATTTTTGTGTGGTTCAGCTCTTTTATGTTGTGTTGGATTGGTTGGCTCGGGTTCGAAGTGATTGTGGAGAGAAATGAGATACTTAGTCTCATAAATTGATTAATTAGTTGTAAAAATATGGAAGTTGACTTATAAGTAAATGATATCGGAATTTTGTTTTTATGGTTCGGATAGCTTCGTTAGATGATTTGGGACTTAGGAGCGTGTTCGGAATGTTATTCGGAGGTCCGTGGTAGAATAAGGCTTGAATTGGCGAAATTGGATTTTTAGAAATTTCCGGTCGACGGTGGAAGATTAGATATCGGGGTCAGAATGGAATTTCGGAAGTTGGAATAGATTCTTAGTGTCATTCGTGACGTGTGTGCAAAATTTCAGGTAATTCGAACGTGGTTTGGTTGGTTTCGGCATCGTTGTTGAATTTTGGAAGTTTAGAAATCCTTAGGCTTGAATTTCGAGTTAATTTGGTGTTTTAATGTCGTTTTGAGTGATCTGAAGGTTCGACTAATTTCGATGTTATATGAGGTGTTAGTATATTTAGTTGAGGCCCGAGGGGCTCGGGATGATTTCAGATGGTTATCGGAGAGTTTGGAAATTTGGTAATGCAGCAGAAGCTGCTGATTCTGTCTTAACCGCACCTACGGAGTTGGAACCGCAAGTGCGAGGGCTGCAGAAGCGGGTATGAGGCACAGGTGTGCAGATGGGCTCGCAGGTGCGACTTGGTCCCCACATCTGCGATGACCGCAGATGCGGTCAAGATACCACAGAAGCGGAAGTGGGCTTTTAATGAAATTTCGCAAAAGCGGAAAGGTTTTCGCAGGAGCGCTCCCGCAGATGCGGTTTTGCTGGGCAGAACCTATAAATTGAAGACTTCCCGAAATTTGGGTTATTTTCCACCATTCTTGTTCGGACTTGGAGCTTTTTCAAGGGTTTTGAAGAGTGAATCAAGGTGGTTTTCGTGGAGGTAAGCTACTTGAATTCAATACTCGTGATTATGGTAATTTTCAGTTGTTGTTGCACATAATTAAAAGAAAATAGGGTTGAAATTGAGGGGTTAGGGCTTGGAAATTGGAGAGTTTAAATTGAGGATTTGAGGGACCATTTGAGGTTTTATTTTGATGAATTTGGTATGTATAGACTCGTGAGTGAAAGAGCTTTCTAGTTTTGTGATTTTTTTTGGATTCTGAGACATGGGCCCGGGGGAGGGGNGGGGGGGGGGGGGGGGGGGGGGGAGTTTGAGAGGATTTCGGGATTTATGCCTAATTTGATAGTTTTCCTTGTGGAATTGCCATTAGCATATATTGATGATATTGTTATGGTTGTGAATAGATTTGGGGCGATTGGAGGCCGAGTCGAGGGGCAAGAGCATTGCAGAGTAGAGATTTGACCGGTTTGAGGTAAGTAATGATTGTAAATCTTGTCCTGAGGGTATGAAACCCCGAATTTCACATCGTTTCACTATTTTGAAGTGGCGCACATGCTGGATGATGAGCGAGTGGCGTGCACTGTTGGTGATTGTGACTTTTTCCTTCCCGTAGAAACTATTAAGTTGCATATTTGACTGAAAACTATATGATATTTTGTGTTTTAGAAAGTATTACTATGTTTTGGGCTGAATGTCGTATTTGGGCCTCGTGCCAAGTTATTTGGACCCTTAGGGGCTTTTACTACTATTTCCTTATTGTATTGATTTAAAATATGTACTCAGTCATGCTATGTTTTACTGATTTCATAACTCAGTCTTATTCACTCCGTTGCATAAAATGATATTTTGGGCTGAACACCCTGTTTTATTGATAGCCCGAGTGGCTTGAGAGGTTTCTGACTGAGTGAGGCGGAGGGCCTATTTTGTGAGATATTATGGTATCAGGTTGTGCGTCGTAGCATGTTGTTACTGATATATGATTATGTGAGGTAGAGGGTCTGATTGATTATGCCACGAGATGGCTTGTTATAGCACTTGGGATGTAGGAGCCCCTTTGGAGTCTGTACACCCCCAGTGAGCGCGGGTACCCTGAGTGAGTGATATGATGTTTTGCTCGAGGGGCTGTTCTTGATTCATGTTATGCTCGAGGGGCTGTTTACGAGTGATGGTGAGGTATGCCCGAGGCTCTATATATGAATGACAGTGATGATTGCCCGAGGGGCTGTTTATGATTTATGTTGCCTGAAGGGCTGATAAGAATGTGTTTTTGCTCGAAGGGCTAACTACGTTTTCATTATTTTTACTCATTGTTTCATCACTTTGTTTGAAAACTGCTAAAAGATGTTTTAAATGGATTTTTCACATCTTCAAATGATTTCTACCGAAAACTGGATTTTTAAACGAGATGATTTGATTCATATGCTGATTTAAAAGCCTAGTGTATTCTACTGAGATCTCGTGATATAAACTGTATATGTTTTAATGCTTGTGTCTGCTGCTCAGTATTTACTTACTTTTATTACTTACTGAGTTGGTGTACTCACATTACTCCCTGCACCTTGTGTGCAGATCTAGGGATTTGCTGGACGTGCTAGTGAGTGTTGTTTTCATCCGTCGCGGATCTGTTGGAGTTAGTAAGGTAGTTGTAGGGCGATCGCAACCCTGCTCTTCTCCCTCCTATCTTCCTATAGATTATTACCAGTTGCTTCCCAGTCAGTATATGTCCTAGTGTTATCGGACGGTCCTTTGTAGATGCTTATGACTAGTGACACCCCGATGTCAGTCTTTCTTTCCGCATTGTTGTTTTGATCTAATTACTTTTGAAGGTTTATTGTTAATTATATTGATTTCATCTCAAGAGTGGAAATATTGATTAGTTTTGTTAGTGTGTTGGCTTTCCTAGTACCACGATAGGCGCCATCACGACCGAGTTGGTTTTGGGGGACGTGACAGTAAGGTGGAATGCCTCATAGGCATCTTTTACCCAACTTGAAACACTTGTTTTAAAAGGGTGTCACCAGCTCGAGCAGTTCCGCCTAGACTTCATCGATATTCAAACACTGAAACATATTAAGATGATTAGGTACGAGAATGTCACGACCCAAAATCTATTAAGGTCGTGATGGCGCCGGACACCATCGTCAGCCAAGCCAATCATTAATTAGTTGAAATAAATTCCTGTTTTAACATTTTTTAAATCATTACCTTTAACTTATTACACAATAACTAAATAGAAATCCATTAAGTAAATACGACAGTTAATATGCCAGTTTTATAAAGTACATCCCGTACAAATCCCAGAACCCGGTGTCAATGGTGCATGAGTGAATTCTAAGAATTTCAAAAATACTACAAAGCTTGTCCGAAATACAAATTGGACAAGGAATTTAAAATGAGAATAAGTACAATATGAGGGAGACTCTGTCAGCTGCGGATCGCCTCCGGATGATATAGCTCGCCTATGTCTCCAAACCAGCCACATCGCTATAGAAGTACCTGTGCAATAAAAATGCACAACAAGTGTAGCATGAGTACAAAAATAATGTGTACTCAGTAAGTATCCCGCCTAACCTTAGAGAGGTAGTGACGAGATGTCGATTTGACACTTGCTAGATGGAAATTTAGTATAATCAAGTAAGACACTAAGCATGAATGTCATAGGCAATTTATTTAAATATCAGGGATAAGGAATATCAGTTCTTCTTATATTTAACACTTTACCACCTTCTTCATTTCAGTTGACAATTTAAATAATAATCAGGGATGAGAACATCAGACTTATTTCACATTTTACACATCAATTCTTCTTCTTTTTATCTGGCCATTAAGAATTTCCTTAGGCCGATAAACATGTATAAATCACAGGAAATACGAAGCAATTATCATGCGCAAGTAATGCCGAGGGTCGAACGACGCGGACCAACAATAATAAATTGTGCACTGCCGAAGGGTCGAACGGCTCGAACCATAGATGCATCTATTTTCTCCGCTCGCGAATCGATCATGCGACGCGGTCAACATAATAATAATAAGGCTACCATGCTCGCAAATCATACCTGCGACTCAGGTGCTCATATGTACACATATTCACGTAAAAGATCTGCATTTTTATCAAAGAAAGCAGTTACTCTGGAAAGTGGTAAAATTCTTCTTAAAGGAACACGAAAAATATCATTTAAATCTTTCTTTTGAAACTCATTTGCCAAGTTTAATAATATTATTCGATACTATAACCTTATCAAGTATACAATTATCCACGGAGGAAATCAATTATCTTTCTAAATGATTATGAAAATGAACTCTAGTCTCCTTAGGTATTCAATTTCTATTTTGATCATATTAGCGGTCTAATATTACTAGCAAGATCACAAGTACAACAGTAAGGCATGCTTGTGGGTCCTAGACTACCGGGACATAAGCATAATAGTAGCTACTCACGGACTCCCGTCACCTCGTACATACATAGCCCCGCAGATAGTAGCACATATTTATTTAGTTCACCTAGGGGGACAATTCCCCCTCACAAAGTTAGAGAGGAGACTTACCTCGCTCCGAAATTCCATAACCGGCTTCCAAGCCCTTCCGACGACTCCAATGGATGCACAACGCCCCAAAACTACCAAATAACGCGCAAAGCAATGAAAATTCATTCTAATACTCGTAACAAATTCAAATTATATACTTTCCCAACTCCGCTCAGGGAATTGGCCAAAATGCCCTCGGGCCCACGTGCCCGAAATCTGAAATTTCTCGAAGATAAACTCTACCCATAGCTTTACTAGTTCAAATATACAATTTACTCAAACATTCATGCTCAATTCGTGGTTAAAATCCAAAATACCAAATTTTCTAGGTTTTCTTCAAATCCCACAATTTCCACAAATTCCCACACTTAAATCCGAACCTAAGCCATGCATTTAACTTGAAATGAGTTGGAATAACTTACCTTGTTATCCTTGAAGAAAATCTCCCTTGAAGCTCCTCAGAATCGCCCATGCCAAGATGAAAATGGGAGAAGAAATGACAAAATTCTCGTTTTAAAACATTCTTCCCAAGGTGATATTCGCACCTGCCATCCACCTCTCGCACCTGCTATTCCGTAGGTTCGCCAAAACTCCCGTACCTGCGGCCTCCTCAGTCCTAGCCAAAACTCGCATCTGCGCCCCATTGTCCGCATCTGTGCCTTCACAGGTGCGTAAATTCCATCGCACCTGTGCTCCCAGCCAAGCCACCAAAACCTCGTACCTGCGGCCCAAGCCTCGCAGGTGCGGTCACACCAGATGACAGCAACCTCAACCTTCTTCAAACTCCAAACTTGATCTGTTAACCACCTGGAATCCACCCGAGGCCCCCGGGACCCCGTCTAATTACACCAACTTGTTCCAAAACATAATTCGGACTTGCTCGAGCCCTCAAATCAAATCAAAGAACGCCAAAATCACGAATCGCACTAAAACTCAAACTTTATGAACTTGAAATTTCAAACTTCCACCTCTGATGACGAAACCTATCAAATCATGTCTGATTGACCCCAAATTTTGCACACAAGCCATATTCGACATTATGGACCTGCTCCAACTTCTGGAATTGCATTCCGACCCCGATATCAAAATTTCCACTTCCGGTTGGAGTTCTCAAAAACCTTCAAATTTCTATCTTTACCCAGATGACTTCAAAATGACCTACGGACATCCGTATTCACTTCCGACCGCGCTCCCAACTCCAGAATCACCATATGAAGCTATTCCCAGACTCAGAATCCCAAACGGACATCTATAACACTGAAATGCCTTACAACCCAAACTTAGGAAATTTCTTCAAAATGTTGACTTCCACTATATACGCCAAAACACTCCCTGGTTATCCAAAATCCGATCCAGACATACGCCCAAGTCCGAAATCATCATACGAACCTACAGGAACCTTCAAATCCTGATTCGGAGGTCGTTTACTCAAAATTCCAAACTTAGTTGATTTTTCCAACTTAAGGCTTCTAAAATGAGAATTTTCTTTCCAATTTAACTCTAAACTTCCCAAAATTCAATTCCGACCCCACCTACAAGTCATAATACCTGAAACGGAGCTACTCATGACCTCAAATTGCTGAAAGACGTGCTAGAGCTCAAAACGACCGGTCGGGTCGTTACATTCTCCCCCACTTAAACAGATGTTCGTACTCGAACGTGCTAAGAACTGCTCTGGGGTTATCTGAAATTACAGTTTAACACCTCGAGCACCTGCCCGTGCTACCACAACCCAGTTAAGTACATTAGCTTGGTCAAATCGGAAGATTTCTTCTTTTATCCATATAACAAGCTCAGAATCCAGTTCCAACACTTGAAATTCTCAGGCAGACATGTTCCTAATATATAAACACTGTATCAACTACCACACGAGGTACCAAAACATGACTGCATACACATGCTGAATTAGCACCATGCACTGCATAATTCATCATCTAACCACAATGAGACTCCCTGAACCTTTACAGCCAAAATTCCACGAATTTGATGCTCCCAATGCACCTCATGATATATATATATATATATATA